>SRPQ01000079.1:0-54505 GCA_018360075.1 Claviceps cyperi | reverse complement strand
CAACAACACTTTTTTTTTTCACCACAGCTTTCGAATGCATTTTATCATTTCTTGAAGCTATACCTTTTTCTTCCCCCTTTTTTTTTTTTTTTTTTTTTTTTTTTTTTTTTTTTATGGTCCAAAATCTTGGAAACTGATACTAACCTCGTGGCTGCGGCTTTTCTTTTTGGTTCCGGGAGCTAAAATAGTCCTAAACTCCTCATTCATATCTTTATAGGTAGCCGTCTTGCCATCCTAGCCGAACAGGGCGATAAGATGAGCGCTCGTGACAAAGCCATCAACTACATGGGCATGGCTCTTGGCGGAACCATTGGCTTGGTTGCCGGTCTGGCTATCTACCGACGGACCATGGCCCGGGCCGAAGAACTCGCCCGTGGGGAAGGGCCCGATCCGGAGGACGAGGCGGATGCGGTGGAACGGGCACAGGCGGGGTATGATGATGTAGATGGTACTGCGGCGCTGCTGGACCCGGAGGACGCGGCGGCGGTGATGTCGGATGATGATGTGTCGTTGTGGGAGGGGCCGGGAGGGCAGGGTGAGGGGGAGTGGAGGGCGTATAATGATGGTCAGGAGAGGAGGTAGAAGGAGGTGAGGTGAGGTTCTGATGTGTTGAGTGTGTGTGATGAGGAAGAGAAGGAGCATGTATTATAGAGCGTGGGCTTTTAGAATGTGCTGTATAATAGTAGCTCGTTATTATAGATATGATACACGTAATTAATTGTACATTGAATATTTGTAGTCCGGATCAGGCCCTGCAATGCAAACACTGTCCTTGCCCTGTTGTTCTTGGAATCACAGTGGGCTAGTCTCGTGAGAGTCGAGGGGACCTTATTTCTTGACTTTGTTTCCCTCCTTTCCCTTGGCATGATGGCATCGCGGGATGGGTTTGATAAGATGACGACTGTGACCGTAATCGCAGCCAGAGTTGAGTCGAAGCTAGATAATATGACAATCGCTATAAGCTTAGCCAAATGCACGTTCATAAGCACTTCTATATGCACACCCATCACGGTATACCAAAGCCGCTTCTGAGTCCGCAGCCAGAGCCTGCCATAGCTAGATGAATCATGACCACGCCCTTGATTAGAGCTACAAGTTGGAACAATTGTCACCCAAGACCAGAACTATAGCTGTGTTGGTAACGTCGGGTACCGCGGTATAAAAGTCAAATAATAACAAATGTCAATGACATGGAATACGGAACCAAAGGTTTGTGCTGTGGTTGCTTGTATTCGTCTTATTCATTCATTGATTGATTGGTTTGTGTATATCTAAAAAGGAGAAAGGGCCGCTGGCGTTGAGGCCACGCAGAGTCTTCCTGCTCTGGTGGGTGCGGCAGCCAATCAGCGTGTCCGGCTGCACACCCAGCCACGTGACATGAGGAGCGATTCCAACAAGCTGTAACAATCATATCAAGGTGCTTGCTATACACATACATGAACATTCATTCGTTGGAACATGAGAGAACAGGAAAGGAGTAATAAGGCTAGAGACACAGAAGAACAGAGGAAAAAAAGAAAAAAAAACGCCATCGCTCGCCTCTCGAGATAAGCAGACCTGATGTAAACAGTGAATTGGCTAAAATCAACAACAACACAACACGCTCAAGCTCAAAAAGACGGCTATAAAAAAGGAAACATGAAGTTAAAGACAAAGAGGGCGCAGCAATACAGATACTGCCTTTAAGCCCCCCGGTACTGCTTCATAAACTCAACAGCCTGTTCCATAGGATACCCTATAAAAACAGGACCCGTAAAGACCATCTGCGGACCACCTCCCACCGCAGCCTGAGCCATCATCGCGTGCGGATCAATCAACGTCGGTCGCGAATAAGGCGGCGCTGCCCCTGGTGTAGCACCCGTAGCAGCATCCGTGGCACCACCCTGAGCATTTGTAAAAGGCGCCTCTTCAAAGGCACAATTCGGCGGGGATGTATTCGCCGCCGGCTGTGGCGTACATGGCGGCGGACCAGCAAAGGCCCCTCGAGCGAATTTACTGTGATCAAAGGGACACTTGTCTGACTTGACCGGCGTGGCGGAGCCTGTTTCTGCTGCTGCTGCTGGTGACACCCCACTGGGATCCGAGTCAGACATACGAACCGGAGCAGGCGGCGGCGAGAACGGCAGCCCATCTTCGTGACCCTCTGGGACGTGATACACAGGGACAGATATGCCCCATGGCCTGCTGGGGGATTCTCCAACCCGGACTTCCTTGAGGGGGCGCTCAAAGTTATTTATACGGTCTTGGTGGTCTGCTGATCCGGCTGGCGCATCCACGTCGGATACTTCCATCTCGGTGACGCCGTGAGCCCAGTTCTCGACACGCTCATGGGAGTCTTGGCCGTGCTGGTCAGGCGCAGCTGTCTCGTCCGCATCGTCTGAGGTGGGCAGCATGGGCTGATGGATGTGGCTCAGGCCTTCAATCATGCTGATCATGTTGCCGTACTTGGAGTCCATCCTCTTCATCTGCATCTCGTTGCGTTGGTAGCGTCGCAGACAGACTTCGTGGCTTCGCGGGAGGGCGTGTTTGTGGGTTTCGACGTAGTGCGCAATCTCTTCGGGTGAGTGCTTGTCCAGGAAGCGGATGGGACATTTGGAGGAGGCGCCGGCATCGGCACCGGCTTCGTGGGCTGTAGGCTGTGAGTGCGAGGTGGCTTTCTCGACCATGGCGGCGCAGATGGGGTCTGCGGAATGGTGTGGTGTCTTGTCCGGGTCATGTCTACTGTGTGTGTCGGGTTTCGTGGCGCCGCTGGCGGACGCTGCTTTTGAGAAGGGACATTGCAGATTGCCCTTCTTGCCCTCGACTGTGAAGTCTTGTTCTAACGCGGTGGACATGGGCGTCTGGTCGTGCGAGGTGTGGGATACTGAGCGTCTGCCGGAGATGGAGGTCTTGCTGGAGGAGTCGACGGCGTTGATCTTGTTGGCCACGCGGCGTCCGTCGCGGATGAGCACCGCTATCTGATGTGATAGTTGTGGAGTGGCACGTCGATGGGGGAGAGGCACTGGCGATGTGTCGTCGACGGATGTGTGAGGGGGGAGTTGCAATTTCGCCAGTGTTTCGACTATCTCGGGCGTTGCGTGGGCATATTTATCGGCCAAGTATTGAAACTGTAGCATGGCGCATTAGCATGCTTATTTTCGACTTGTTCTATTCAACTCTTTTTTTTTTTAAAAAGATATCTAGGTGCAATCTCGAGGCATGGACCATGGATCAATGAGCATGCAACTTGTTTCATTGTACCATGTGAGGGTAACAAGAGGGGGAATGTCATGAATAAATCAGAGTAATTAAGAAGTTGTCAGTCCCGGCAGCCAGGCTGCTCGTGATCTAGAGCTAATTATATCTCATCATTTTGAATTCAAAGACGAATTTTTTCTCAGTTGGTTCCTGTCCCCAGCCGGCACTTTCCGGTGCGGCAAGTATCAAATGGCATAGTGTAGTAAAGAATGACGCGGGTGGAAGCTACGACAAATGGGATCGCGACGACAAAAGACCTGGCACGGCAGCAATGATTCGAACGCACGCACGCACGCGCCTTACCTGCTTGTGGGCAAAACGCAGCTTGTGCTCAAGGACAGTCTTTCGATCAGCCAGGACCTGGACTTGGTCGGCGAGAGCGTTGAAAGCGTCCGCCAAAGAATGCGCGAGGAGGTTGTGATCCATCCCCGATTGTGCGGCGTGAGCAGGAAGAAAGTGTGGGAGAAGAACAAGATGGGACGTGGGAGGCCGGAGGAAGAAAATGAGTTCACAGCAAGCGGGTCGACGATGGAGAAGGCCGGAGTTGAACCGAGCCGAGAGCCGGACAAAGCTGCCACGCTGTGCAGGTATTGTGAAAGGCCAAAGCTTGTGAGTGGTGGGGCAGAGATGTCTTGACTCTTGCGGGTGAATCGTGATGTCGAATCGTTCGTGTCTCAGATGTCTGCCATCACTTGATCAGTCATCTGTTCTGTGTGCAGATAATTATAGAGCGCCTTCGAGCAATTGCTGTCTATGGAGCATGCGATACTTTTCAGTTTCACATTCTGAATCCATCGTCGTGACTCGTGGCTCGCGAGATCATCTGTGATTCCTCGTCGTTTTTTTTGGTCATGTGTGGCTCGTCTTCAGCAAACAAGCCTAGGTAACGTGACTAGGTATGTAATGTTTGCAACCCCTTTCTCGGCGACAAATGAACCCACGAGTAGAGAATCTAGGCGTAACTAGTAGTCCAAGGCTACATACATCCTTCGAAGCGTTCCCATGCAACTCCCTCGTCTACAGACTCACCAGGCATCTCGCTCACTCACTCACAGGTACCTCTTCAACTCACTCAAGCCCCGCATCGCGCACCGCACGTTCCAACCTCACCATCGCCCTCTCACCACCATGACTCCCTCCGTCCTGCCCATCCCCTCCGCCAAGCTCCTCTCCAGCAAAGACCACCTCCTCCCCGGCCAACTCAAACAAACAAGCTTCTTCTTCGAAGTACCACTCGACTACACTGCGCCACCCTCCACCACCAACACGCTCCGCCTCCACGCCCAGCGCATCATCCAACACACACGCCCCATCGTCCCGCCCTCAACGCCCACAGACGAGCAAGCCCAGACAGATGCCGCTCAGAAACCCTACATCGTCTATCTAGAGGGCGGGCCTGGCTTCGGCAGCCCCTCCCCATCAGGCCACCCGCTCACCCGGGCGGCTCTCCCGCGCGGCTATCAAGTGCTGTTCATCGACCACCGCGGCACAGGTCTCAGCTCGCCCGTGTCCGCAGGCATGTTATCCGCCGTCTGTGGCTCCGACACAGAAGCCCAGGCCAGCTACCTGCGGCTGATGCGCCAGGACAACACGGTGCGGGACTGCGAAGCCGTTCGCAAGTGCCTCACGGAGGGATGGCCGGCGCACAAAACCACGTGGTCGACATTTGGGCAATCCTACGGAGGCTTTGTCACGCTGTCGTATCTGTCCATGTATCCAGAGGGTCTGCGCGAGGCTTTTCTCACGGGTGGGCTTGCCCCCGTGGGCAAGACGGCCGATGAGGTCTACCGCGCGACGTTTCGCAAGACGACTGAGCGCAATGAGCAGTATTTTGCAAAATTTCCTCAAGATCATGACGTGTTACGCCAGATTGCGCTGCACATTGAGGAAAAGGGCGGCAAGATCGCGCTGCCTGCTGGTGGCTTTCTGACTGTGCCGCGGCTGCTTACCATTGGTATCGCCTTTGGCGGTCACGGCGGGTTCGAAACGGTACATAGGACGCTGGCTGAGCTCAAGGCCTGTCTGGACCAGTTTGGTTTTCTGCCGCGGGCTCCTCTGGCCGCGCTGGAGGCGTTTACTCCCTTTGATAATAACATCATATACGCTATCCTGCACGAAGCTATTTACTGCGACGGCCCCGACAGTGCCTCCGACTGGGCGGCTCTTCGAGTCGGCTGTGCGCTTGCTGCCCAGGCCAGTGGCAGCAGCGGTGATAATCCCTTTGCGTGGCTGCAGCCTGACTTCTCCTTGTCGAAGAGCAAGGGGCCGCTGTATTTCAGCGGCGAGATGATCTTCCCCTTGCACTTTGAGACGTATCCCGAGCTGCACTGCTTGCAAGAAGTGGCTATGAAACTGGCAAAGTATGACCAGTGGCCTGCGCTCTATGATCAACAGCGTCTGCGCGAAAATACTGTGCCCGTATACGCGGCTTCGTACATCGAGGACATGTATGTGGACTATCAGCTGGCCAGGGATACGTCCAAGCTGGTCAGGAGCATCAAGGTCTTTGAAACGAATGTCATGTATCATAATGCTTTGCGTGCAAAGTCGGATGAGGTGATGCAGCAGCTGTTCAGTCTGCGGGACGACGTTCTTGATTGATTGCATGCGAAATAGCATCTCGCTGATTAGACGCCGCCAATTTCGCTGGTCATCAAACAATCTTGGATGATGTATATTTTGTCGCATGTCCTGTGTGAATTTGGGGCTGGATGTGGACATTGAAGCAAACGATACGAGAAGAAGGCAGAGAACTGTCTACGGTAGGTACTCTGTTCAACGTACAAGGTTACTACCCCCTGCCCCTGCCCCTGCCCCTTTTCTTTTTCTACATATTTGTACTCTGCACCCCTGAGAACTGTTGTCAGCATATGCACCACACTTTTCTTTTTCTTCTTGTACCGCTCTGTACATATAAACCGTCGTCAGCGCATATCATTCCACTTCCATCTCAGCTTGCATCTGAATATCTAATATCGTCCACGCCGTCAGTTCCTAGGGTCCATTCGTGAAAAAAAAGTCAGTCTTGGATGGTGGTATACACATACTCCATAGCCGGTTCGCAGCCGATGAGATGACCTTTGCTTTCGCGAGCATCTTTTCCTCCATCATGGTGTCCTTCTGTGATTTGACTCGCAGCTTATTAGGCTGAGCCTTTTGGTTGGTTCGTGTCAGCGCCCACATATTGCTTGTACGATGAACTTCGCCAATATTCAAATGGGGCTAATCGACATACTTGCATGAGAATAGGGACCAGATCGCTCGGATTGGCGTTTGCCAAGGCGGCTACACTACGGTACCCGTTCTCAAAGAAGACGCGACTGCAGAATGTCAGTTCTCTTATCAGCCCTTTGCCAGTACATAGCGCAGTGGGGCTGTATACGTACGCGGTGCGGCTTTTGATAAAAGGAACTTTCGAAAGGGCGAGAAGCTCCGTACGGGCGCCCGCCATGAGACGATCTGTAAAGTGTTCTAATGCAGCAGCCATGACACTGTGGAATGGTGAGCCGATGTTCAAGGACGACTCCTTGTGAGAGCGAAAAGACAGGGACGAACACGCCACCAGACGTGGAAAAGAACAATGCGGCTACTCACCCCCAGTCCATGTGCTCACAGAATTTGACCATGCCGGCGGCAAATCCCTGGCACGTTTGCGACAGAGTCTGAACAGAGCCCCGTGGCATGTCGTACTTGCGCGCCACCGCATATATAGGCATCTCGTTGCAAAGATCGCGAAGCTGCATAGCCAAGTAGAAGCGCCGATAGACTCGTGCCAGAGTCTTTTCTTCTGCCGTTGTTTCTTTCAAGTCGGCACCTTGAGCACTGGAGTTCCCATCGTGATTCGTTAGAAAACATATAGCAATGCCCATTCATCCAAAGCTTCGTAGCCGGTGGCACCCCAGGTATGGATTTAGTACTACTGATGCAAAGTTCCACAGATGCACCACACTCGCACACAGAGAGAGGAGAGTGAAAAAGAGAGACTCACAGACGAAGCACCGAAGTAGGCTTTATCCCCAGATGCTGCAACACTCTCAACCCACTCTCATCAAGCCCCTCCATCTCATTCCGAAAAACCTGCCAATTCACCGTCGTCCCGAAATCCTGCACCGGCGTAAACACATACAGAATATGCATCTCCCCATCCATGACAAACGCCCGCAGCGCCCTCTTCATCTCATCGTGGATAAACACCCCATCGTCAGGATCAATCGCCGACGCCACAATCGCTTTGCCCAGACGCGTGGGAGACAATCCGGACAGGGGATTTCCAGTGATGAGAGCCATGTTCTGGAGCTCCTCCAGACCGGTTTGTACGCCGGTTTGGATAAAGGACCAGGGTTGGGAGCCGTGGAGGAGGGATTTGGAGAAGTAGTCTAGTATGGAGTCAAGGGTGGTGGCTAGGCGAATGGATATCATTTCCAGCAAAGCCCTGCAGTTATTAGTATGGGCCAGTATGCATTCACTTTCCTCTGGGGAGAGAACTGAAAGGGCTGTGGTCAAAAGCGAGTAAGGCCATACCTCTGTATCCTTCTGTTCGCCGTGCTGAGACAGCTCGACACTTTGGGTATATCCGCCTGCATGAGTTCCATGACGTGATCTAAATCAGCTTCCCGGCAACACAGAAATGTCTCTCCGATGGGCGTTTTGCCTTGCCGGCCTGCTCTGCCGCGCATTTGTCGTAGCATCGCGGGACCGATGTACTCTCTGCCCATTCGTACGTTGTGCAAGACGACTCTACGCGCAGGTCTGGAGTGGCGTCAGCATAGCGGGGGACTAAGTGGAAAACAAAGAGCAAACCGATTGCTTCTCTTACAGATTAATGCCAGCAGCGAGACTGCAGGTAGCCACGCAGACCAAGAGGACCCCAGAATCGTATGCAGCAGCAATAAGTTCACGTTCCTCGCTCGTCAAGCCGGCCTATACAATTAGTGTTGGGATTCTCGCAATTGTGACGCGAGAGAGAGAGAGCGAGTGCGAGTGAAAGGGGGTAAAAGCACTGAACTGGCTTACATCTGATCGCGGTCAGCATACACACCAACGATAACTCAAATCGGAAAAGACACCGACTCACGATGGAATGCCACGCCACTGAGTACCGTCTCTTCCAGGACCGGATCAATTCCGGTGCCCAAGCCACGCAGATCACCCAAGAGATTCATTCGTTTATCTAAAACCTGAGGATCAAGTTCATGTGCCTGCGGCATGACCCGACTGACCCACCGAGCGTCCGACTCACACATGCCCCGGCTGCCCGCAAAGATCAGCACTCCGTAGCCCATACTAGCTGTTTCATAAGCAAGAGACAGAACGGAGTTCAGCAGCGGGTCCGTAAACTCCTTGTGGACAGACTTTTCGATATGTCGTATAGGCGATATCATCTTGCCACCAGTGATGTCTTGACTACTGAGTGGAAAGGGGCCGTCTCCGCGGGCTCCATCGTTGGGTCCGACGAGAAAGACTTTCCCATCGTACACGAGGTGTTCTTCAATCGGCACCGGCCGGTATCGTGTCTCGTAGGAATGGGCATTGAGCCATGTTGCGAGCAAATCCAGGTTCTTTGTGTCGCTTGTGAGCGAATATGCCTTGTAGGTGGATCCGACGGGAGATTGCACTGAGAACGTCTTGGAAAACTTACGGGAAGTGTCGCGCTCATGCCAATGATTTGAAGTTTCTGGCCGAGGTTCAATAGTTTCGTAGCAATGAGCTCAAGAAGGTACCCTCGATGGTCATCATCTATCATGTGTAGCTCGTCCAGAACCACAGCCCGTAACTTGCTGACCGAGCTATCATCGATGGCGCCATTGACGAGAGCGTTTGCCTGGAGAGAAGCTTGCTTGCTTAGCCGCAAAAAACCAACGTGACATGCCAACGCACCAGGCTACAGTGGACTTTGATCCTACCTTTTCCAGAGTACAGACACCAATGTCAAAATCGTCCCACGTAGCACGAATTTTGCCGCCTCCGAAGAATCCCACAACGCGGATGGTACCATGGTCTGCTCGTTGTCGCCATGGACTGTTAGAGATGACACCCGTGGATGACCAATCCACGATTTTGACATTTTGCACGATTTTACGAAGCCAGCCTACCTTTTCCTGCACGAGTGCAACATACGGTAGAATGAGGAGAGCTTTGGTGCCCGGCTCTTTCATGATCCGTTTCAACATGAGCACTGCAATTCTGTATTAGCTACAGGGCAAGAAGCTTGGAAACAACCATGTTGGGATTTACAGCTCACAGTCTGCCACCAAGGATTTCCCACCCCCCGTGGGAGCGCAATACACAAGGTTACGTTCTCCTGACAACAGGCCGGGACCTTTCAAGCAGTTCTTCTGCCATGGGTAGATATGATTGATGCCTACAGAAGCAAAGTTGGACACGATTTGCGAGGGTAACGCATACACGGCATGTGAAAGATTCAGCTCTGGATCATATGAGGACCACGGTGTTGCGGAGATCAATCGTCTTTGAGTGTACTCTGTCGGCTCGTCGCGGCCCTCGTTCAGCAGCGATATCTTGCTTGCCGATAGGCGAGCAGGAGTAGGGGGGAGATGGATAGCCTTTTGGAACTGTACAGTCGTGTGGGACGAGCCGGTGCCGTGGCCAGAAGCATCAAGCTCATTGTGGCTCACAGACCAAGCTCGTTTCTGGCCAGCCACAGACTGGAGAGCGTTCAGTTTCTGCTCGTAGGTTTCCTGCACACTGGTCTTGTGCAGAATCCCCTGCATGCTCTTCATCGTGGACGATTCACACGGTGACAGGGCCCGACTCGGATAGCGCGAGTGACGAGAATAGCCGAGTGAAGCAGAGGAGCCAAAAGTTCAAAATTTGAATCAGGCCATCGTCGGATAGTTCGTTGCGAGAGTCGAGCGGAGCAGAGCGGCCCCGTGAATTATGATGAGGAGCAATAGGTAATGACAAGGAAAGGGGTAATGGAGAAAGGACAGGCCAGGTAGGGCCACAATGATACGCAACCCTTAATCGTTCATTACCGAGGCTGCCGAATGAGATGCTGTCCAGTCAAACGCGTCGTAGCGCGTCGTGAATGACAGAAAAGAGTCAAGGACTCATGGGCACGCGACAAGGCAAACGGGCAGTCACGTGCAGCGGCGCGGCAACCTCTGCTCTGAACAGCAGACAAAGAAAGCAAAGGAAGATGGCTCGCAGCGAAATGAGGGAAATGCGGGTCTTTGCAGCTGACGCAGGGCCGGCAAGGGGCAGGCAGGCAAGGAAATAAGACGAGGCAGAGCCACTTAAACGCGGGGCGTTCCTGAGGCGGATAGGTAACCTTGGGGACCCGACTCCAGCCCCTCCAGTTGCCTCGACTCTCTAGTCTCGAGTCCCAGTCTGCTGCGACAAGAGGGCAAGGAACAGACGACTTGCAACGACTTGACGTATGTACGCCCCTCCCTTCCGAGCCCATGGCGCCTGGCAACACGCTGCGAGTTCCGACTTACAGGGCTCGCTTCCAGGGCTGCCCCGCGGCTTGTCATTGGCCGGCGGTCGCAAACCCTGCGCCAGTCCTTTTCGATGCCGACGCCGCTGGTGATTGGGTAGAAACGGCAGAGCGCGTTTGCATCAGATGCTTCTGTGCATGATTGGTGTTCCATAATTAACATCCATTATCGGCGTCCTCATTGGCGTTCTGCCTCTTCAACTTCGACACATCACTTCCTGCACGCGCCCTGATTCGACGCCCCACGCATGACGCACGATACGCACGACGAAAGCACAGCCCATCATCCAGCATTTGACACCATATCACACCCCCCCCCCCCCCCCCCCCCCCCTCGCCCCAATTCGTTGAACGATTTTCACGAATCCCTCCTCCAAGTTCAAAAACGAGCGCTGTCTGTGCAGTTTGCATTAGGAAATTAAATAAGCCAAGCCGGCCTGACTAGCTCGACTGATGTATTGCTGTGAAAGAACCGTGGTTGGTCTGATTGAATCGGAAAGCCTGAGGAGGACAGGCAGCGTTTTTTTCTGGCAAGCTCCGTGGCGAACATGAAGATATCCAAAACATAAACGTCGCATGCTTGGTCATGGACACGCAAGCAATCGACTTGTGTGAATTTGCGATACGTCCGTCGTGTGGCCTTTGTCTTTCAGTGGCCACACAAACGTCCGTCCACGAGCCAGCCGGCTGGGCAGTACCACAGGGTTGGACCAAGTTCTGCCGGACGTCAAGCCGTCTTCCGGTGCGCAGAACGACCTGTTAGGCTGTTACTACTGTACAGAGGATAGGTAGGTAGGTAGGTATATTGGTCCCATCGTTGCTGCTGCTGCTGCTGCTGCTGCCGTGGGGGTTTTTTTTTTGCGCTGTTGTCTGCTGTTGTCTGCTGTTGCTCTTGTGAGTCTTGCCGCTGTTCATCATCGGTGATGTTGTGAGGCCATTTATGAGATTTCCCCCTCTCATGCCGAGTCAGCCCTTTCATTGCCCGCTCTCATCAGGCTCCCAGCCACCAACCATGTGCAGCAGCGCTATCGCCCTGTGGCTGCCTATTCGATCGTCACATTCGACACGGCGGCACAACTGTAGCCTACTCAAATCGATGCATTCATCGTCATCGCACGCATCGCCTTCTCTCCAATCTGCATTTCATCTTGGGATGCCACGCGTGCAATACGTTGTTTCTCTCGCTTAGGTGCAGGCTGCAGCTCCGGATTAACCTGTCTCAGCCATCTGGCTTCGTCGACGTCGCTCTGCCGCGGATGTCTTCTATTGATTGTGTGTGTATGTGTGTAACAGTTTGCTGTATCACAGAGCATGGGTTGCAAGTTGCAAATTGCAATACCGAACATGCCACCGGCTTTCCCATGCCCCATGTGTGTGTTTGAACCTGTGGAGGCTGCTTCGCTCCGGCACGCCAGCCTCCGCTGCCAATCTAACTCGACAAATGAGGGGAGAAGTGACATGAGTGCCATCGGGGCTGCATTCTGAAATAACCATTCGTCAACCCACGACCTTTTCTCCTTCTCAAGGGGGAAGACCGAGGGCGACACGTACATTTTGTACGCGTCGCCTGGGGTACCATCTTGGAGAACTTAGAAGCAAACTAGCTCACCGATTCAGTCTGCCTGTGGCATGTATGATGTAAGACACTGGCAGAGGCTCAGATCATCCATCCACTTAGCCGATGGACGCTGGAGTGGCATGCCGCCCGTGGACTATCTACCCTTGAGACGCTTCGAATTTGAAAGTTGATGCATATGTAGTTGACCAAGCAAATCGTGGCGATAGCCGGATAGGCCCTGCGATTACGACGTCAGGCTGCTACATAATGGAAGCGCGGCGACAAGTCGCTGGACGCGTTCGGACGGCAGCTTGCCGTGGCCACAAGTGTCTCGGAGAAAGGATGGGGCTCAAGTTCTCAATTATGGTGAGCCAAAGGCGGCACATGCAAAGCAGTCTCAAGTGTCTGGTGCACGATACCTACCCGATGGTGGATATGAACGTGGATTTCGGGAAGTCGAGGTGATAGTTTGATAGTTTGATTGACGCCGGCAGTGGGGCTTTGCGCGCCCCTCCGCAGAGCCTCCCTTCCCTTGGGGGCGAGTAGGCGGTCTAACTTCTAAGGCTAGGTGCACTACATAATGATACAACACCTATCTAGTACTAATCAAGAAAAAGAAGAGAAAGTGAACCACCGCTGTCGCCGGTTACAGGGCAGTAATTGTCTGATCTCCTGTTGGGGGAGAATGTCGCAGACGGCGCCGGTGCGCGACTTCGGAGTCAGGACCGAGACCCTCGGTCGAGGAAGTCGAGGTGAGGAACTTCCCCAGGAGATCGGCATGCGTGGACTTTGGGACGGCATGTTCGGTGTCTTGATGGCCAAGTTTGGAAGCCCTTGGAAGCTGTTTGCTCATCGACCTGCAGTTGACATCCTGCGCCTCTCATCTTTTCTCCATCTCTTTGCCCTACACATCACATCGTCCTCTTGTCATCTCCTCGCAACTTTTCTTGTTCGAGTTGTGCCAAGGTGACAAACACTCTGCAAATCCCGTCGACGAGCCGACCTGTCCGTGGTTGACGGGGCACGCCTGTGACGGGGGCATTGGAGAAGGATTCGTCCGAGAATGGTACGGGCAAATGAGGCCCGATTCGCCTTGTCAGAATTACATACAGCAAAGTGGCGAGGCCCGCAGCCACCCCATGCCCTCCCCCTCATGCCACCCAACTCTATTCCAGATGTGCGATGTGCTGCAGACAGTGCAGAGATGCTCGTTGCCCATGGGTTTAGAATCAGTTGCATTCTGGACTGATGACCGCGCTACCTCACCCACGCTCGCTCACAGTGCATGCATGACGATGAACATGTAGCTCTGGCCCCAAATAGTCCTTTCCGCGCGTTTGAGAGGCAGTGTGAGGTTAATGAAACAGCCGAGACGTGTGTGCAAAAGGGGTGGCTACATGTGATGAAGTAGATGCAACGCAGCAAGCACTGAGCAACAACAGCAAGCAGCATCATGGACAACAGGAAGAACAACATCAGCAACACAAACAACAAGACGCTGCGAATGCCGCGGGTCGGGAGCCCTTCACGAATGCACTTCAACGATCAACGACGGCGGTGAATATGTACTATGTATGTATGTACTCCGTAGTGTGCGTGCCCAAACGCCAATCTCCTGATTCTCGCGGCTGACAAGTTGAGCCGCACCCAACAATAGCAAGTTGACGAAAGGACACCCCGTCGCGAGGGAATGCCCTTCTTCCATCGTCCATGGCGGCCACCAGGCGTGAACCAGGCGTGAACAAGGTGGGCGCTTCTCTCAGCAGCGAACCTGGGTTGAGCGCTGTCCACTCATCAATGGTGTGAGACCTGGCGGGCCTTCCGTGGAGACTGAGGTCGCACCGAACGACCGGGGGGGCGTCATGTATATATAAAGTGTCTTTAAACTTTGATGCAGAGAAAGCCCGCCCCAACTGGCGAGCAAACATCTGGCACGGGGCTAGCAGCTACTGGCTCAGTACTTCGAGCCGCTAGTGCCGTCCCACCCATGCTCTGGTACCAGTAAGAACGTATCGAGCCAGGCCAGGACCGCCGTCTCGGGGGGTGCCAGGACGTCTCTTCCTTCTCCCGCGGCGCCTGGAACCAGAACCTCTTCTTCTCTTCCAACCTTGTCTCCTACTCCATACGCCCTCTCGTGAGCCGCTTCGAGTCATCTTGGCTTTGCAATTCGCCTCTTTTGTTTGGAGCGTTGGCGTTTCGCGTCACGAACAACCTGGAGTTTTGAATTTTCTATTGGCGCCCTTGTCGCTGGTACTCCATCTCACTGGGCTCCCTAGCTTGTCACATTACACACCTTCGCCCTTGTTTCCATGTATGTAGTCGACCTGGGGCATGCCTCCTTCTTCATACAACGCGCCTCATCTCAGTGTCGCACAAATGATCTGCCAGTGCCATGGCACAACAAAGTGTAAGTTGCTCACGAATTTTCATGACAATTGGGCCTTCTTGCTGCATCTACCTTGGCTGCTTTTTTTTTTTTTTTTTTTTTTTTTTTTTTTTTTTTTTGGATAGCTTACCTGCATGCACTTCCCCCTTCTTTCCTTGCTCTTTTGGTAGGTAGCCTGCTACTTGCATCGCCGTCTCGCACGGCTTGCTCATACGTCACATCTTGGCTGACACGCAATATGCTCGTTCGCAGGACTCTCAAGAAGTCATGATTGCGGATTCACAATCACTACGTAGTACTGTGAGAGACTCTACCAATACTGACTCCCTCAAGGATATGAGTGCCGACATTACGGCGGCGCCCTACGGGACGCGCTCTCGCAACAGAGGGGGCCGCGTCAACTACGCAGAGGACAAAGACATCGACATGGATGTTTATGACTTTTACGACAAGAACCACCAAGACGGAGCCAAAAAGTCGTCGCGAAAAAGCGACGTCGGGACTAATGGAGACAACACGCCCCGGCCCGTTGCGTCGCGAAAAGCGGCGGTTGAGGAAGCCAAAGCAACTGGAGTCTCTCAGAACGGCTCCAAGGATTCGACACCAAGCCAATCTACGAGTGCATCTCAAACTGCGGCTGCGGCACCGTCTCCTGCCGCGCCCTCAGGCATTCGGAAACGGAAGGCTGCAACGTCGACAACTGTCGCTGTGTCGAACAAGAAGACGACACATGCAGCGCAGGTGTCGGGGGCTGCGACATGGCCAGACAGCAACATGCTAACTTTTGAGAATTGCAACTATTGTGTGGATGGCGATGGACGCATGGTGGCTGATGACGGCACGGTGCTGGAACCAAATGGTACGTGTGTGTGTGTTATTTCCTCCATCTTGCTCCCCTACTCCCGCTCGCTGTCGGTCTCGCATCCACAAAATTGAGCAAGTGCGTGCAAATGCAAGTGCAAATGCAGAGACAAAGACAAGTGGACTTTTGGGAGCTGGCACTTGGACTTGGCATCTTGTGGTCGATGGACGTGGCTTGTCGTACCAATGGCATCAAAGCGGCGCGACCGGGACCCACTTCACTTACCCCCATTTGCTCGTTTGGCTCATTTGGCTCATTTGGCTCATCTGGCACTTCATGTTGCTCACTGCCCATCGTTTTTGCTCATGTTGCTCGTTGCTTGGGATGAGGGCATGTCAATTCCAGCAACACCCGGCTGACACGGCGACGCAGATCATGTGTACCTGGTGTGCGAGCCGCCGGGGGAGCCCTACTACCTGGGGCGTATCATGGAATTCGTGCACTCGCCGCACGCCCCCAGCAATGGCTCGAGGAGGGTGCAGATGGTCCGTATCAACTGGTTCTACCGGCCCAAGGACATTGGGCGTAAGACGACTGACACGCGGCTCGTCTTTGCGACGATGCATTCCGACGTGAGTCCTCTGACGGCCCTGCGCGGCAAATGCTGCATTCGGCACCGCGTAGATATTGCGGACCTGGATGCCTTCCGCAAGACGCCCGATAGTTTCTGGTACGAAAAGCTATATGACCGGTACATACAGAAGAACTATGATCTGTTGCCCACGTCCACCATCGTCAACGTGCCCGACAAGGTCAAGAAAGTGCTGGCCGAGCGGTGGAAGTTTGTGCTGGTGGAGCAAGGGCGTGGCAAGGAGCTCACTAGCGCCGTGAAGCTCTGCAAGAGGTGCACCAGCTATTGCGCGAGGTACGTACTCCAGCTGTTATCTTGTCATTTGAAGAGGGCAGACAGTCGCATGCCTCATGCCTCATGCCTCATGTCTCATGTCTCATGTCTCATGTCTCATGTCCTGTCCCCCTTGTTCCACGTCACGTCACATCTTCAACTTCCCTCCTGCCAGGCGCGGCCGGCTTGATGATGGGCTTGGTACCGCCCCACCCTCACGCCCGCTTTGAGCACCATGCATCCCTGGTTCTTCCACGCCATTGTCGGCGCCACTTGCTCCTATAACAGCGAGTTCCGGGAGTCTTTCAAGTGAATAAGCTCCATCTGGCAGCCGCTGTGGCCTGTTGTCCCGGCAAATGTCCACCCTGACTCTAATACTTCTTCATCTCCAGCAATGACTCGGTGGATTGTGCCGTGTGTCAGAACACGTACCACATGAACTGTGTCAAGCCGCCCCTGCTCAAGAAACCATCTCGAGGATTTGCCTGGTCTTGTGCAGCCTGCAGCCGAGCACAAGAACGCAGGCTCGAGGCTCACAATGCCCCCAATGGCGTCGAACCTGAGGAGGAGGATCTTCTTGACGAGGAAGACGAAGATGCACACGGCATTGCCGCAGACCGCACTACGTCACCCGGAGACGATGAACACCCCCAAGGCACTGCGGAACAGGTCTATCAGGCCAGCCTCTGGCCGTGGCGCTACCTGGGAATGCATTGCAAGCCGGAAGATGCTCTCGATTACGATGATCGTATACATCCTCGCGCGAGTACGCGAATCGGACCCAGACATCAGGCCAATGTGAGCGCCTGGCCAGGCCGCCCCGTCGATTACGTGAAGCCCATCGAAACGAGAAAGGGCAGAGGGGTACCCAAGTTGTCCAAAGAAGCGCAACTGGCGCAAGAAGCCGAAAGAGCTGCACGCCACAACCGGCCCAAATGGGTGCAAGACGAACCCCCTGGGTACCAAGCTCGCGGAGAAGACCCGGATGAGAATGACCCCGATTCTACATCGACGCGAATTTGGGTTCCTCCGCCTCCGGATGCGATCAGCAAGGATCGTCTTGTCAGCTACATGACCAAGGCGCAGGGGATGACCAAAAAGCTGGGCCTGCGCGAACACTCCACGAACCTGCGAGATGTGGCCTTGGAGACATTGTTCCGAAACAATTATGACTCTGCCACTGCTCTCAAAGAACTTCCCCACACTCAGCCAAGTACGTTCAAGGACCCCTCGGTTACACCTGCCGAACAAAAGAAGTTTGAAGAAGGTGTTGCCAAATATGGTTCCGAGTTACACCTCGTCATGAAACATGTGAAGACCATGACGCCGGGAGAAGTGGTAAGGTACTACTATACGTGGAAAAAGACTGAGCGGGGAAAGCAGGTATGGGGCTCTTATTCTGGCCGCAAAGGCAAGCGACTTGCCAAAAAGGAAGACACGGCTGCCTCCAAGGCGGCCGATGACGTTGCGGACGGCGATGATGATTCGGCATTTGATAGCAGCAAAGCCTTGGATAAGAAGCGAAGCTTTGTGTGCCAATTTTGCTCGACAACGACGTCTCGACAGTGGCGGCGGGCTCCTACGACTCAGGGGTTGGTGAATGAGAACGGAAGCAAGGCGACAAGCAAGGACAAGGGTAGCCAGTACGTTGTGGCTCTGTGTCGGCGCTGCGCAGAGCTGTGGCGTAGGTACGCCATCCGCTGGGAGGACATGGACGAAGTCGCCAAGAAGGTTTCACAATCTGGCGGCAAGGCGTGGAAGCGCAAACAGGACGAAGAGCTTCTGAAGGAGTTGCAGGCAGCGCAGGAAATGGGTCTCATGGCTCCAGATCAGGCCTCTCCTCCCGTGCCTGCAACCAACAGTCAAGAACCGCCGAGGAAGAAGCTGAAAGGAGCGCCAGAAAAGCCGGAGAAAGAAACGGACACTACTGGATCCGATGCGGGAAGTGCGACGACGGTGGTGCGGTGGAAGGAGAAGGAGAAGACGGCGGACTCGACACCCGTTCCTGAGATGCCGAAACCTCGTACATTGCCCTGCGCGATTTGCGATCAGATGGAGCCCCTTGGCGATCAGCAGCTATCTTGTAGAGAATGCCGACTGACCGTACACCGCCATTGCTACGGAGTGGTTGACCATCGAACCCAAGGCAAGTGGCTATGCGACATGTGCGCAAATGATAAGAGCCCGCAGGTCTCAATTGTAAGTATTGTCTCTGCACAACGGTAGTCTACCTTCCTTTTTTTGCATTTTTGTGCGACTAATCAGGAATCTCACAGCACTACAAATGCACACTATGCCCAGTAGAACTCACGGAAAAGGACTTTTTCGAGCAACCGAAGCTCACGCATCACAAGAAGAAGATGTCGGACAAGGATCGGGAGCGTGAAAGGATCGAGGTTCAGCAAGCACGCAAGGCAGCTGAGTTCTACCGCAAGAGGCAAGAGGATCTCAACAGGCCCGTCAACCCTCGAGAGCCTCTCAAGAGAACTGCGGACAACAACTGGGTGCACGTCACATGTGCCACTTGGACTCCCGAGGTCAAGTTTGGGAACGCGAAAGCATTGGAGCCTTGCGAAGGCATTCCCTCCATAGCACGAGCCAAGTTTGATGAAGTTTGTCAGGCCTGCAACCAGCGGAGTGGTGCTTGCATCTCTTGTCAACAGTGCCGTCTACCATGTGAGTCACACCGTCCGTGTTAGCTAAACAAGCGGTCAAAAAACTGGGTTGCTGACTCTTTTTCTCCCCTTAGATCATGTGGAGTGTGCTCGCCAGCAAGGCCACGCTCTCGGATTTGACATTGCACCGGTGAAGAGCTCTCGGCGTGACCATGTCCAAGTCGTGAACATCAAGGGAGAGAGCGGAATCATGTCGGCGGTGATGTGGTGCAAGGATCATGTTCCGACGCGGACGATTGCACACCAAATGCACGAAGTTGTCAATGCAGAAACGGGGCTGACGGCCTTGCAGCTCTATGTTCAAACTTACAAGCAAGCAGACTTGAGTTTGACGGGCAGCGTTCGCAAGGCAAACCTCATGCTGAGCGCCACCAGGATTTCTGCACCATCAACTGCTCCGCCTGGCGGCACTCGACATCCATCCAGCGCAGGCATGGCGACGACCGCGTCGGCGACCAATCCCACCACGACTCCCGCACCGAACGGCGTCGCGGTTCACACTCAACATGAGGAAGCAGACGAGGCCGAAGACGCAGCGGCCAATGCTCGACAGCCTGGATGCAAAATTTGTATCACCTGTGGCATCGACGTCACTCCGAAATGGTGGCCCATTGATACCTCACAGCAGAGACGGCTCACAAACGGCCATCATGGGATGATTGGACTCGAGGCGCAAAAGTTTGTTGAACAGCGCAAGTTCCAGTGTCACAAATGCAAAATGAACCCCAAGACGCCTGCATCTTTTGTAGCACATCCGACGCCAGCGCCCGTGCCGGAGCCTCAACGAAAACACCTCCCTACGCTGAACGCTCCTGGACCACCACAGGTCCAAAGTCCGCCGCCACCACTGCCATCCTCGGAATATCGCGCCAGCCCGATGCGTCCAGAAATACACACTCTTTTGCATCATCCAGCATCACCGCATGCTCCTGCTCCTGCTCCTGCGCCGGTTGCTCCGCCTCCTACTTGCAGCTCTTCTCACGGTCCGCCGCCGATGGGACACTCGCCCATGTCACAATCTCACGCCCTCGGCCCACGGCCGCCACCACCGCCTACGGCACCTCACGGATATCACCAGCCGCATCACCAGCCCCATCCTCAGGCGCCGCCGCCTTCTAGACCGGCGTATAGTGACTGGGGAAATCAGCATCATGGATCGCCGCCGCCGCCGCTGCCGCCGCGTCACTTGAATGGCGGGCCTCACCCACCACCGCCACATGGCAGCGTACCACCTCCACCTCCGGTCTCGAGTCTCGCGACACTCCGCAGGCCGTCCATGTCAGGGCCTCCCCCCGTTGCACCGGTTTCTGTGCCCATGACACACCCCCGTGGATCACCGATATACGGTAGCTCGATGCCTCCGTCACCTCGGCGGCTCAACGGGCCGGCACCTCCTCTAGGATATGTACCGCCGTATCCGAGTGCACCTCCGCATGGTCTTGCATCGAGTCGTCCACATAGCACGTCACCGGGCTCTACGAATGGGGCCTTGCCACCTCGAGCTGAAGCATTCTCGCGTGGGCATCCACCTCAGCGGCCCATGTACCCTGATGAAATGCACGGCAGTCCGCCAATGGCGCGAAACGGCATACCGCTTCCGGGAGGACCATCACCAGTGACCCCTCATCATGAGCTGGCCACTCCAGGCGGTGGGCTCGGCCGTCGCCTACCAGAGACCCGTCTAGCGAGCGGTGCAAGCGCCAGCCCGTCGCTGCGGAATTTGCTGTCCTGAACGGCGCAGATCGATCGATTTGGCCGTCGGATTTGAACTGGGCTTACTGAGACCAATTGTGCTTTGGCTGCTATATTCTTCCGAGTATTATCTCGAACCTCTCTTCTCGCTTGGACAGAAAGAGGCTGGATTGCTCTTTGTTTTACTCACCATTTTGCTTTTCTTGGTCTCAATTTCCCACATCTTAGATTTTTATATCTCACCCTTGCTTTTTTTTTCTCTTTGTCTCTTCTTTTCTCAGTGGCAGAGTCATGCCGGCTGAAAACGAAAGGGAACTCGGCATACCCAGAGGCGTTGATGTATTTTTCCCCTCGCGAATGGACCACGATGAGCAGGCGTTGGGGGCCGTGTTTTGGATCGTGTTGGATCTGTTACCTGTATCGGGAGGTGATCTCCCATTGTCAAAATGAATGTACGGAGTAGACTAAGCATGGAAGCTAGACCGGGGTACCTTTGTACGTGTGTACATACATACATGTATGATGTACGTACCTAACTTGGGTAGGTCGATAGTGGATAAAGCAGTCGTTATAAGCGGACAAATCCCGTCATTGTGGGTGACCACTGACGAATCAGCAATGAGTGACATGTAGGCCCTGGCCCATGATGCCGTGCACACTGCAGCCTTGTTGGCGCTAGCCAATGATTGACCAGCAGCCAGTCAACCAACCACATCGGGGTTCCGTCTCTGGACACCTTGAACCGCGCATCACGCTCCTCAATGCCGAACGAACCGCGACATCCAACTCCCCAGCCTCCAGAATACCTAGATTCTCGCTGAATCTAGCACGAGCTTTTAATTCAATCCTTGTTGCTCTTTGTTGAGCCGAGCCGCCTTCCTTCGCCGTTGCCCCCCCCGTCGATCATAACCCCTCGGCTTGAATCGCGAGATTGGCCTCACAACACTCACTCAACTCAACTCAACTCAACTTACTCAGGAGTCAGATTTCCACAATCCGCGTTTTCGGCGTGCTTGCATGCTTGGGTCCCAATGTCCGCCACAGCCATGGCGCAATTCGTCTCGGATTTCTTCTATTCCTTTGGCAATTGCCTGAACTGTTTCCCTGGGTCGCCGACCCTGAAGATCAATAGACGGAGTTTCAAGATTTTACGATTACTCGGCGAGGTATGTACCCCGTCTTTGTGTGTTTTCGTTGCTGAAAAAGGTCGCGCGATCAACAAAAAAAGCTGGTCAGATGTGTGACCTGGGGCATTTGCAAGTTTGATATCCGAGCCTCTCTTGTCTGTCTAGATAGCTTCGGCGTAGTCTCTTGGCCTCTTGGCACGCAAAGCCACACGCATTCACAAAAAGCAAGAGAGAAGGCGCATCAATGACAAGATTATATAAACAGGGCGGCTTCTCCTACGTGTACCTCGTCGAAGATAGCACATCCCATCAACTCTTCGCCCTCAAAAAGATCCGATGTCCCTTTGGCGCCGAGTCGGTCCAGCAGGCGATGCGCGAAGTCGAAGCCTACCGACTCTTTGCGCACATCCCCAGCATCATCTCAGCGGTAGATCACGAAGTCGCTACGGAGAGAGGCGCCGCTGCTGCGGACGACGACGCATGCAAGACGGTCTATGTGCTCCTGCCATACTACCGGCGCGGAAACCTCCAGGACATGATTAACGCGAACTTGGTCAACCATGGGTCCTTCCCGGAGAGGCATCTCATGATGTTGTTCCTGGGGGTATGCAAGGCGCTCAGGGCGATGCATGAGTACAAGCCCCCCCCAGCAGAGCGAATGCAAATGGGCAATGAGGAGGATGGCAACAATGGCGACGATGAGGATGAGGATACCCCCCCAGACCGCCGCGGCGCCACGAGCGGAAAACGCACCGAGGAGGAAGAACAAGACGAGCAGCAACGGCCCCTCATGGTAGCCATTCTCGACGACACTACCACCAGCACCAGCACAGCCAGTAACCCCCCCCGAAACAGCAGCAAAATCCAGTCCTACGCCCACCGCGACATCAAACCCGGCAACATCATGATCGACGACTCCGGCTGCACCCCCATCCTCATGGACCTCGGCTCCGTAGCCCCCTCCCCCATCGCCATCACATCCCCCTCCCTGGCACTACAAATCCAAGACACCGCCGCCGAACACTCCACCATGTCCTACCGGGCCCCTGAACTCTTCGACGTGCGCACCGGGTCCACTATCGATACAAAAGTCGACATCTGGTCCCTCGGATGCACCCTCTACGCGTGCCTGGTTGGGAAATCCCCCTTTGAGATGCGCTCCGATGAGACGGGCGGGACGCTGAGTCTGTGTGTCTTGGGCGGGGATTGGCGGTTTCCGGATGAGGCGCCAGGGGGAAGCAGTAGGAAGAGGGTTGTCAAGAATAGTATTAGTAGGGCGAAGGCGCGGGCTGCTGCGTCCGGGGAGCAGCATGCTGGATCTGGATCTGGATCTGCAGCAGCAGAGGGTGATGCCGAGGGGGGAGTTTGGATCAGTGAGCCGATTCGGCATATTGTGCGGGCGTGTCTCAAGGTTGAGCCCGTGGAGAGGCCGGATGTGGGGGAGTTGATTGCCATGGTGGAGGGGGTGTTGCAGGAGATGCCGGATGATGATGATGCGGGGGGTGGGCATGTTTTGTCGTAGCTTAGGCTTGGTGTTGTCTGTTCTTTGGGGTGCTTTTTTGGGGGACAAACACGTCGTGATATGGCCGTTGGGGACACGGAGAAGGGTCGTTTTTTCTTTTTCTTTCTAAGGTAGTCTGTGGGTGATGATGCGGATAGAGGGGTGGCTGTTATTTCTTGTTGCCATCTAGGCCTACGGCCAACTCGCATACATAGTGCCGTTCTGGATCTGTTTGTTTCGACCTATGGTCGATCGCGACTGCGGATGAAGGTTGCCATAAGGATGTGGTTTTGATATCGCGTCTTCGTCATGGCCGATGCGCTAAGGCTGCTTATCCAACAACAGTTACATATATATGTCCATGGCCGGTGCTTACCAAGACATTTATTACAGTTTTCTCATCTTGTACAGAGTATAAGTGGACATGTCGAATCAAGGTGTTCCGTACTCGTACTTGGGAGGGTGCATGTTCGGATCATCAGCAACACAGTGAGGAGAGAACTGGAGAGATGGAGAGAGAAACAGGACGAGGGAAGAAGAAGGACAGAGAAAGGAGGGAGAATCTCACAAATCAAAGGTACGAAATGAAAGGCGCCATGTAACGGAATACAGTGTTTCACGCACATAAAAGGCACACGGCGTTACGGGATATGTATTCAAAGCACATCCACCAAGTCAGACTTCAGTAGGAAACAGTGAACAACATGAATGAGTTCAAATTTCCTCAGGTGATGCATAAAGCCCATGTACCACACAGCGTTCCCTCGTTCAAACTATGAGACCACACTACAACTTGCTTACTTGACCCCAACGCCGCCATGCCTATCGCCTAGCATGACACGGATGTTGGCGCTGGGACACACGCTCTCAAGCTCATTTGTATCCTAGAGCTGGAGCTTGAACGTGGCCACTTCGAACGGCCGGAGCTTAATGTCAAACCCGCCATCACCCAGTGCCACTTCCTCCAGCTCATCCTCCAAGATGCTCACCTTGCTTACATACTTGACGTTATATGTCGTCTTGATCGTGCCTCTGCTGTGCCCACCCAATGCCTCGTACACGCGCAGAATGATGCTCTGTCCCTTGTTGATGCGCAGACCCTCGTGGAGGCTCACGTCCTCATCGTCGTGCCCGCGCTTGATGGCATCCAAAATTAGAGAATTCGACTCATCCTTGTTGATGAGCTTGATGGGCGCCCCAGACACGGCCGCGGCCTCAATGCGTGGCTTAGGCGCCGACAGGAGCTTCAGCGGGTTGTTGAACGCATACGCCGCCCTGACCGTGGCCGAGGACAGAGAGCCCTTGTGTGGGAAGATGGCCCATCGAATCGCATGACCGCCCATGTCTGCGTGCTCGTCAGGAGCCTTGGGCGCGCGAAGGAGCGAGAGGCGCATCAGCTTGCCTGCAGTGGCAAAGCCGTACTTGCTGTCGTTGAGGATGGACACGCCATAGTTGTGCTCGGAAAGATCTGCAAATTTGTGACAGCACACTTCAAACTTGGCCATGTCCCAGCTGGTGTTGTAGTGCGTAGGCCTCTTGGTAATGCTATAGGCTGTCTCGTACGAGGCTTCCGTGTTCACAATGTCCACAGGGAACTCGACCTTGAGGAACTTGGAGTTTTCGTGCCAATCCACTTCAGCAGAGCAGTCCACCTGGCACTGCTGTCCCTTGAGCGCTGCCGAGAGACTAATGTACGACTTCATGGAGCTCTGGTCACTGATCTTGATATCTGTCACCAGCGTCACACGGTGCGGCTTACTCTCGTGGATTTTGGTCTCGCCATATTTGAGCTCTCGGCGAGTGTCCAAGTGGTAGACTTCCACATCCCACGCCTCCCAGAAGATGGGCACGTCGTCAAACAGTACAAACTTGTTGGCCTTGCCATCCTTCTCAACGACTTCGCGATCATTGATCAGGTCATACAGAGAGGTGATGCAGCCATTCTCCACCACGACGCGGAGCTGCTCATTCTGCAAAACAAACACGCTGCCATTTGCCGTGACCGTCACATTCGGTTTGTTGTCTTGCTGCGTTTGGAAAGTGCGAAGTGGGAGCATGTGACCGTCCCCACTGGCTACACCAACTTCGGTCTCGGAGATCTCGACGAGTTCCTCTCGATGCCAGGGTAGAGTGTTGACTGCCACAGATTCGTGGATGCAGCTGGAGTCTGTGGAAGAAGCGCCCAAAAACTTATAGAGCTCCTTCAGTAGCTTTTCACCCGTCGTGAATACTTCGGCATAAAACTTTCCACGACGTTTGATTAGTATCACTAATGCAATCGCATTTATCAACAGACTGCGTCATACCTTATCGGATTCGTCGTAGCACATTTCAATGGAGCTTCCTGGCAGGCAATCATGGAATTGGCACAGCAAGACCTTCTCCCACATGCCATCAATGTCCGCTAATGGGTACTTGTATTTAGAATGCTCGATAGAGACGATGGTGGCAAGTTGCTCAATACTTCTTAACAAGACTTCAGACTTGCGGTTGAGCATCTTGTTGTTCGCCTGTGTGGTGTAGGTCCCACGATGGAGTTCAAAGTAGAGCTCGCCAAACCAAGTAGGAAAGTCCTTGGCCTTGGGAGCCAGACGATCGAAGAAGTCGTCCACACTAAGCCCAAGCTTAAGTTTCGGAACTCCCCCTACGGTGTTGCTGATACCAGCGCATCGGCGAAGCTTTTCGAAATGCTGCCAGGTTGGGCCACCACCGCCATCACCCTTGCCAAACACCAACAGCGATGAACTGTCCACACGCATCGTTTTGTGCTTGCTGATGCTTCGCCGCAGATCTCCAAAGTCGGCTTCAGCCGTGTAGGTCTCCGAGGGCGGCATGTGGCACATGACCTGGCTCCCATCAGGACTTACCCACATGAATGTGGTGTGGGGGAAAGTGTTGATGTTGTTCCAGCTGAGCTTCTGTGTCATGAAGCGGTCCATGCCGGCCAAACGGCACAGCTGGGGAAGCTGGCTGGAGTATCCAAAGGTATCTGGGAGCCAAAAGGTGCGAGATCGAGAGCCAAACTCGGCCTCAAAGAAACGTTGGCCGTAGAAGAACTGGCGGACGAGTGATTCGCCGCTGGGCATATTGGTATCGTGCTCTACCCAGCTGCCGCCAATGGGGTGAAACCGGCCCTCGTTTACCTTTTGCTTCACGCGCGCAAAGGCGCCCGGATACAGC
The DNA here is from genome assembly GCA_018360075.1 of Claviceps cyperi. Taxonomy (NCBI): domain Eukaryota; kingdom Fungi; phylum Ascomycota; class Sordariomycetes; order Hypocreales; family Clavicipitaceae; genus Claviceps; species Claviceps cyperi. Next base: position 27,984 of record SRPQ01000079.1, on the reverse strand, counting down.
TGCTTGAGCCACTTGAACTGCTGGGCCTGGGAACAGGCAAAGTGTGCCTCCGGGTAGCGGTCCATCAGGTCGCACTGACTGGACCAAGATCTGGCCACTTTGCGTTTCGTCTCCGCAAAAGGCCACAACCAGCAACTGTCAATATGGCAATGGCCAATTCCAAAAACAAGGGGTTCTTTGCCTACTTCGTAGACTTTGTGAGAGTCTACATCAGGCCCAAGGATTTCTTTGGCAATCTCCCTGCATCTGGAAATGGACTCTGGATTATTGACTTGAAAGGTGTTGATGACACGCATGGCAACGGCGAGCGCATGATTTTGCTCAGCAGAGTCTTCTGGAAGCTCTCGAGCAGCATCTCCAAGCTCCCACATATCGAAGTAGAGTTTCCGAGCGGCAACGTTGACAGCAGCGATATTCGCTTTGGCCAGCCCATAGTATTTATTCGGGTCTGGAGGTGAAATGCTCGTCTTGCCTCCCGGAGTGTTGCCAAACATGCCGTTGCAGGCCATTTCGATGTAAATGAAATGTTCTTTGCCATCGCGGAATGAGTCGGGGATGTTCCACTCAATGCGCTCGCCTCCACCAGTGAGACCCTGGAGTGGCATGCCCTCCTCTGTCCATACAAGACCCTCATTGTTTGCATCCCATTCCAAAATCAAAAATTCCTCATCCAAGAGTTCCTTGGGCACAGTCAAATGAATTCGAAACCAGTGGGTCGTCCATGAAGGGCCAAATGCAGCACCAACATGCGTCTCCTTGAATTCGTGAGAGGTTGCGTCTTGAAAGCTGGGCCGATCTTGTCCAGGCGCGCTCCAAACGTAGAGCTTTACGTGAGGCGAGCCCGAAACTCTCGCATTGTACAGGTTGCTGATTTCCAAGTCAATCATCGTAATACAAGCTTTTTCAGAGAGGGACACATTGTGCGATGCGGGGTGACTTACGCCAAAAGATTGATCTTATCATATTGACCAGATTTGTAGAAAGGCTCGATTCGATCCTTCAAAATGCTTGCCTTGGGGACCCCGACAGGCCTTTGGGCGAGAATGGGGTAGGAGACTTTGCTCCTCACCTGCCCGCCACCACCCATGCTATAGAATTCGGCTACAAGACCTGGAGCTGGGGGAGCGGAGCGGTTGGAAAGTCTTCGCAGTTTCCCTGGAAGAGGGGTTGGAAGGAGATGATCGGTCGAAATTGTCAAGGGAGTTACGGGCGGTGATATATCGACAGAAGGAGGAGAGGTATGGAGGTGGAGGTGGACGTCTTCGTTGATGACGATGGTCTCGTAGGTACTGCCGGATCCGGATCAGCAGCTGACCTGAACAAGTGACCTGCGGCTGGACCGCATGGGTCAAGCAAAAGTCGAGAACGAGCACAACGGGGTAGCACCAGGGCGGTAGCACTGCAAGCTGAGTACAGCGAAGTTGAAGCTCGATAGTCGGGTGGATGGTCGCAGTGACGATCGAGTGGGAGGCATTTGAGGAGAAGTGACACGAATGCATGTGTGTCAGTGCAGCTGCATGGAGCCCAAGCGGCGAGATGGGGGGTCTGGGGTAACGACCCACAGCGGCTCGTAGGGCACTGGGGTTCCCTTGATGAAGGGGATCGAACCCCTTGGCTGAGGCTGGCGGGGCACGAGCCCGTGGCATGTGGCAGGAATTCATGGGTATTGGGCAGAAGAGTCAAACTCAACGCTTGGATGTACAACAATATGTACGACAATGCAACATACCTCATTTTGACCTAATGCCACGCGCCTGGCTGGCAACGACCCGCAAAGTCTATGCCTACTCGATACGCATGGATAGTAAGGATGTAGTTCGAACTTCGTACAAAAGGCGTCTTCAACTTCTTCTGTGATGCTGTCGACACTAGATTGGGGCTGTCACGTCATCGTCTGCTGTGATGATGGTGACTCGGTGCTGTAGCAAGAATTCGCAAGCTCAGTTCTTCTAGGTACGTGACGACCCTGTATGACGCTGATGACGACAAGGAGATAGTGCACCGCTGAGGCATGGAGTAGGACGTGGAGGGATCAGAGAATGTCGTGCCGAGAGGAACAGCCTAACAGGTATTGAAAATGATGCTGGTCTCAGAGTGGCGGCGAGAATATCAGGAGGCGCTGTGAGAGGCGTTGGAGGCGTTGGAGGCATTGCCGGAAGCATCGTCGGAAACATTGTCGAAAAAAGTGGTCGGATGCAACCTCGCGTCACGTTTGTTGAGTTCGTTGTTGTTGTTGTTGTTGTTGTGTGAGAAAGAGCACATGGTGGGTTGCAAGTTGCAACCTCGCAGCTGCCACGCGACCGCAGACGCACTTCACCGTTGTGTCACTTGTGTGTAACTTCAAACTTGTACTGGGGGGCCAACAACTTGCAAAGAAAAAAAGGAGTACATAGCTGCCCCGCCATTCCCACACTAGAAAGATGTACCTCCATTTATCAACAGCAAACAACCACGACTTGCCGTTGCAAACCTCTCTCTGCCTGTGATCGCGTTCGACATCCTTGTGCGCAACGCGAATTCCTCATGTTTCGCTTGCATCCTTCGCACCGCCTTCCCCTTTCCTACTGCCGCAATGTCTCCTTCGGGGCATGCAGAGCCGCGCCGCGACCGGTTATGGTTAGCGGAAACCCGTGTCGGCTGGTCGCCTCGAGTGCTGAAACATCTCAGAGACGGAAGTCCGGCAAAACGAAGACTACCTTGAAGCTATCCGACCTACCTCAGGGTCCTGTACCGGGCCAGGCACAGCCTGCACCAGAAAATGATGGTGATGATAAAAAACCTCACACGGTCGTTCAGCAGGCGTGGCAGAACATGCGCAAGTTTGAAAACTGTGTGCTTTTCACTCGCGTCGGAGGATTCTACGAGTTATACTATGAGCATGCTGAAGAGTATGGCCCGCTCCTCAACCTCAAGGTGGCGTCCAAGAAGATGGCTTCTGGCCGTGTATCTATGGTGAGAATTGGACCACCAAAATGCCCCCAATCCTCATCCTCCTCCCCGTCTTCCTCACAGGCTGTAGTGGGGCCGTGAAAGGCTGACGATTTAGATGCAAGGCTGGCTTTCCATTCTATCAACTGGATAGGTACTTGAAAATACTGGTCCAAGATATGCAACGCCATGTGGCGATTTGCGAAGAATTTCCAAAGTCATTGGAAGACTCAGCCAAACCTGGTGAACCCATGTTTGATCGACGGGTGGCACGCATCGTCACCCCTGGCACGCTCATTGACGAAAATTTTATTGATCCCTATGCAAACAATTTCGTCCTGGCTATCCATGTTGGTGACACAAAAGGCGGCGCTGAGGAGCCATCTGCACTGGTTCAGGACTTCAAAGGCACCTTGCAAAACCCGGACGCGTGTTTGCCTATTGGATTGGCGTGGCTAGATTTGTCAACAGGCCACTTCTTCACCCAGGCGACGGATCTGTCTTCTCTGCCATCAACGTTGATCCGTATTGGACCTCGTGAGGTTGTTTTGAGCGCGGATATCAAATCGCAACAAGACCATGGCATCTTCTCTGTTCTTACTGAAGACAGGCATCTGATAACCTTCGCCCCCCCAGGGGAACTTACAAACATGATGGACTGGACACCATTTCTAGAGGCTCCATTGCCGCGAAGCACACAACAGACTTTTACCAGCGAGGAAGTTTCCGCTGGCAACTTAGTCTTGAACTATGTCAAAGATAAATTGCAGGGTACGACGATGAAACTGTTGCCACCTCGGCGACACGAGACCATGCAGGTCATGAGCATCGACAAAAATAGCTTGCGAGCTCTGGAGATCACTACGACACTCCGAGATGGTTTGTTTCGCGGGAGTCTTCTGCATGCCATTAGACGCACAGTCACCAAGAGCGGTGCCAGGCTGCTGCAAGCCTGGTTAAGCTCTCCATCAACATCCCTCGACGCCATTAATGCGCGACAGAACCTCGTTGGCCAGTTCATCGTCATGGAACATCTTCGTGACTCTATCATAGCTCTTCTGCGGCGTTGCCATGACTCTCAGCGACTGGTACAAAAGTTCTCCATGGGGAGGGGCGATGCGGACGAGTTGCTGGACCTGGCACACACAATCCGTGCTACAAAAGATATTGTCGACATACTGAATGGCGAGACGCGTGTTGGTCCATCACGGCACGGATCACATTATGATTGTTTCGAAGCGCTTTCGCTTCGCATAGACATCACTGGGCCGCTAGAGCTCGCCCAAAGAATCAAGGACTCCATAGATGAGGAGGGAGTCATTCACCAACACGAAGCCCAGGAGTCTGAAGTCGAGCAGATGATGGCACTCGTGCAAGATGTTATCCAGAAAGAAGGTTCAGAAGACGACACGTTAGCAGTAGTGCCAAAGTCTAAAAAGAAACGCGCATCGCCGGCCAAGGAAGATGAGGCTGAAGAGAGCGAATCGTGGATCATGAAGCCTGGTGCGAGCGCCGGCTTGGAAAGTCTGCACTCGCAGCTCAGATCTCTGCTGAACGAGAAAATTGAGTTGAGAGACAGTTTGCGCAAAACACTCAACGTCCAGACCCTCAATCTGCGATGGAGCTCAAGCCTTGGACACCATGCTCACGTCAAAGGCACCAAGGATTTAAAAAACCTCATGGATGTAAGAACGATATCGGCCAGCAGAACCACGAAATCAATTTTTTTACCAGAATGGACAGCCCTCGGAGGATGTCTGGACCGTGTACGCACCGACATTCGCAACGCAGAACAGGCGCTCTTTCAGTCTTTGCGAGAGCAGGTAGTTCTCAACCTGGTCAAACTGCGTCGCAACGCCGCAGTCCTCGATGAGCTCGACGTCACGACTTCCTTTGCCAAGCTGGCAATCGAGCAGAATCTCACATGCCCCATAGTCAACAACAGCAAGAAACACACCATTCTCGGAGGTCGGCATCCCACCGTGGAAGGTGGCCTTACTGAAAAGGGACGCAGCTTTGTCCGAAACGATTGCCTCGTTGGCTCACCAGCCGGTGGCCTCGTGTGGCTCATCACCGGTCCCAACATGGCGGGAAAAAGCACGTTTCTGCGCCAGAATGCTTTGATCACCATCCTCGCACAGATTGGCTGCTACGTCCCAGCGTCGTATGCAGAAATAGGCGTCGTGGATGCGATATTCAGTCGCGTCGGGTCCGCAGACGACTTGTTCCGCGACCAGAGCACCTTCATGGTTGAGATGCTGGAGACGGCTCAGATCTTGAGGCAAGCCACTCCACGGTCCTTTGTGATTATGGACGAAATTGGGCGAGGAACTACCCCTGAGGACGGAACGGCCGTTTCGTACGCCTGCTTGCATCATCTTGTTACTGTGAATCAGTGCAGGACTCTATTTGCGACGCATTTCCACAAGGTGGCTGATTTGGCGGCGGCAGATGGACTTAGCGAGGATGACGGACGGCGAGGAGATGTGCAATACTACTGTACGGATTTGGAAGAGGACAAGGAGGGGGGGTTTGTTTACGTGCATAAGCTGCGGAAGGGGATGAACAGACAGAGCCATGCGCTGAAGGTGGCAGGGCTAGCTGGTGTGCCGGAGAGGGCTATAGCTATTGCTAGACAAGTCTTGGAGCAATCAAGGGTGTGACACTAGGAGGCGAGTTTCTACGAAGGCATCTACGGCGTTGGCGTGGCAGGCATGAAATCATGAGACATGCGCAAATTGGATGATTGCTGGACGTGATAAACCGGCAGCTTACGTTGGGTTTGGGCGTGAGTTACTGATGTTGTGTGTATTTCTCCTTTTGAACGACTCAAGTCAGCGAACGTGTCCAAGTATGATAAGCAGCATGTGCAGAATAATGAAGTAACGAGTACGGTAAGAGTCATAGAGTAGTTGTAACATGGTATCATCAATAGAGTTCAGGGTTAAAAAGCTCATGATGTTGTTGATAATCATTCGGAACAGAACCAGTGGTAAAAACAGAAAAAGAAGATGCTCACTAACCTTTTATTTTGCGCGGACTTGCACCACCACTTTTCTTGCAAGAATCATGGCGTCTTTCCAGAAAATCATTGTCACTCATGTTCACTTTTCGCTCTCGCACATAACAGACTTCTTGGCATTTCTCATCCTTTGGCATAGTTTTCCATTCATGCGCCGCATTTGTTATCCTGTGACCAGAGATGAGGGAGGAAGGTGGAAAAGGCGGGGTTGAGGGGGGGTGAGAGAGCCCAATCCCAGTCACTGAGAATAAGCGGCTTCTATGAAGTATCCATATTTCAAGATGCCTTGCAAGTCATGAACTTGAACCGGAAAGTCGGAAGCCGTACCAACACCAGTTGAGGGGTTATTTTTTTTGTGTTTCCGTTCAGTCGCTGGTAGGATGTTAGTATTCTGGCTTTCTTGACGGGGAGATACAGTTGGAAAGCCGAGTCATCAGTCGGGAAAGGGATTGGAAAAGTTTTCACGTACAAAAGACCACCGAAACCCTCATCGTCCTCCTCCTCTTCCTCCTCGTCCTTCTTGGCCTCCTCGACAGGAGCAGCGGCAGATGAAGCACCCGCGGCAGCGACAGGAGCAGCAGCGGCGTAGGCATCAGGGTTGGCGATTCTGTCCTTGAGCTGCTCAATCTCGGGCCAAGAGAAGTCGGTCTCGATGGCAACAGCAAGGACCTTCTTGTATGAGTTAACTACGGAGTGCATCACCGAGGGCAAGGTGGGAAAGTTGACAGCCAGGGAGATGGTGGCAATGGTGGCAATGGCCGAGGACAGGGCGCCGAGGAGCTGCTCGTCGCCAATGTCGAGAATCTCGGGGGGGAAAGCCTGGCCCTGGTCGTAGACCTGCTCAACACCCAGACCGTAAGTGAAGGGAGAGATGTTGAGCATGTTGAGCAGGGTGGCCTCGGAGGGGCCGACCTTGGCCTTGGCCTCGACAAGCTTCAAGTCGGTCGTGATTTCAATGGTACCACGAGCAATCTTGGTGGGGACACCGAGGGCCTGGAAGAAGGACGTCTTGCCGGGCTCCATGCCGGTGTTTCCAGCGGGCACCCAGACATCGACGGGGGCGACGGCACCGGCACGAGCGGGAGCGGCGACACGGTTGGACAGAAGCTTGTCACGGATTTCCTTGAGGTCACCGTTGGTGAAAACGAACCCGACGTTGCCCTTGACAAACGGCAGAAGACGCTCGTATTCCGGGGTGTCGGCGATGAAGGTCTTGAGAGCTCGGCGAACCTATTGTTGGGGGACCACGGGTTAGTATCTGCTTATTTTTGCGACTCTCGTGGAGAACTTCAATTGGGCCATTTTGACCAGCATGACCTGGAAGCGCAAGAAGCCAAACTTGCGTTTCCAAGAGCACACCTTGGCGCCACGAATGCCGAAGGAATGAGGACGTACCATGGTGTTCTTGCCCATCAGGACAACACCCTGGTTGCGGAGAGAGTGTCGGATCTCATGCATCTGCTGAGAGCTGACATTGTCGATGGCAACGACGAAGACGGAGCGGTACTCTTCGAGCAAGCCCTTGAGCTTGTCGAAGTAGCCGGCCTTGTTTGCAGTCTTGCCCCCCATATCTTCTTATTTAATGAAGGCAGGATATTTCAGGGCAAGGGGTATGTAATTTGTGTGGTGTTGGGGATGGGAAAATTTGGTCGTGCGAAACAAGCGTTTGTACAAGAGAAAAGAGCGACGACACGGCGGAGTTTTTCACTCTTCTCCTCCCTCGCCAAAATTGTGTGGTTCGCGCGCTGAGAAGATACATCTGCCCCGCTTGGCTGCTCTTTAGGGCTCGGGAGACGCTAAGCTGATTTGGGGATCTCATGTGGAGCTTATACTTTAGTCGGAGCGGTACCCGCCGTTTAGCCAATTAAGGTGCAGAAGTGACGTTGTGGATGTATCTTTTTTTTTTATCACTAGATGTCATGAAACTGAGCTCTCGTGATAAGACTTTGTAGATGTATAATACCCGTGTCGTCGGACAGCTTGAGCCTTCACTCAACTCGAACCATCGGTATTGCGTCCCCATTACAACGTTTCTTTAATCGTTCCTGGCCTTTCCCCAGAAGGCAAGAACCCCCCAAGATGAGTCTCACGACTATCCCCTTCAATCGCGTGCAGACAACGCGCAACATCCTGTTTGCCACGCGCGGCGGCAAGATTCACTCCTTCAACCTCTTAGATACCAAGCACCTGTCGACATGGCATCATCCCGATCTTGAGAAGTTCGCAAATGTCTCGCAGCCGCAGCAGAAGGACTCGAAGCCTCGCAACGATGACAACACAGCGATAATCGCAGTAGCCGCCTCCGAAGCCGACGCCGAAGCAAGTGCGCCGCCAGCTAAGAGACAAAAGACGGCAGAACGCGAAGATACCGCCAATGCAGCTCTGGATGACCAAACAACAGAGAATGGCAAGGTAGAGAAGGCAGAGGAGAAGAATGGCGCAAATCAACAAGGAAAACGAAAGGGAAAGAAGCAGAGCAAAGGACCAAGCCACGGCGACAACTCGCGGATGGGAAAGGTGGTGGTCGATCGGCCAGTCATTACGCTTATGACATGCACAAATGATGGATCACATTTGGTTGCAGTCTCAGGTCACGACAAGGCAATTTGGGTGTTTGAGCACAACGGCGAGGGTGTTCTCACTCAATTGAGTCAAAGGTAATGAACCCTTCCCCCCCCCCCCCCCTTTACGTCCTGTGTACAATTTTGAATTAAAAACATCGTCACTAACACATCTCTTAAATTACCAGAGTCATGCCCAAACGTCCCAGCTCCATCACCCTCGGATCCGGTCCCCTAATTATCGTCGCAGACAAGTTCGGCGACGTCTACTCTCTGCCACTTCTCGTCACGCCTCTCTCCCCATCTACTCTCGCCCTCCGCACCCCTCCAACCACCATTTCGGGTCCTAAACTCGCCGAGCCAGCCGCCAACACCCTCACTGTACATTCCAAGCGCAACCGCGCTGCTCTCGAGCACCAGCGCAAACAGATTGAGGCTGAGAAAGCAAAGGCCGCCCGCGAGTCCGACAAGTCAGCAGACGCGCCTAGCTTCGAACTCACGCTTCTCCTCGGGCATGTCTCTATGCTTACCTCGCTCGTTGTCGCCGAGTCGGAGGGCAAGAAGTATATCTTGACCGCGGATCGGGACGAACATATCCGCGTATCACGGTATATTCCACAAGCACACATCATTGAGTCGTTCTGCCTCGGGCACAAGGAGTTCATCAGCGAGATCATCATTCCTGCCGGTCGCAACGATATTCTCGTCTCGGGAGGTGGTGATGAAGACCTGCTCCTCTGGGACTGGAAGGCTGGTGCCATACTGTCGAGGACAAATCTGCTGTCTTTGGCGCAGGAAATTTCTCCGCAGACGAGCAAAGTTGCCGTCTCGGGATTAACGTCTTTGCTGTACCCTTCTGAGGAGGGCCCGTTGACATATGTGATGGCCATTTGCGAAGAGTAAGTCCAAAAAGACCAGTCGCTCGCTACCTTCATTTAGCACTCATCCGCTCTACTTCTTTCGACCCAAAACGAGTCATGCTTGTAGAGTGTGGCAAATAGACGAATTACACGTATGCTAACGCATCACTTAGCATCAAAGCCGTCTTCATCTGGCAGCTCATCGCCCACGAGAACCTTCTCAAAAACCCAAGCATCATCCAATTCCCTCATAATCCCCTCCACATCACCACTACTTCCAGTACCGCATCTCCATCATCGCAGGACACGACCCCTATCTTGATCGTTGCCATGGATTCGGGACGAAGCGCGGAGCTGGTCAGGAGTCTTCACGGGTATACTCTGACCCGCAGCCAGGGGCGTCTATCATCGGACGTGGAAATCCCTCTCCATGGTCAGACTGTGGATGAGGCAGAAATGCAGGTGTCAGAAAAGGACATTCGCAATATATTCTATGGCGTAGAAAACTTGCGGAAGCAACGGGTTTTCGAGGATGGTGAGGACGGCGAGGGCGGCGAAGAGGACGAGTCACCGACAGTTGAAAGCGGCGACATGGCCGCGGAATCGGGCCCGGCGACAGTCCAGGAATAACTTTAGAATTATGCACAATACCAGGTACAAACTGACAATCGAGTAATTGCAATCGACGTGCGACAGTCTAGGTCTGCAACAATTGAAGCTCATCCGGTTCGTCTATATCCTCTCAACGCCAACCAACCCAACTGAATGATCAAATGCTCCCTCCCTCCCCTGTGCCGAACACGAACCTCCCACATCATCATTCTTCCCCCTCTCGCTCAGTAAACAGCCACCCATCATGCGTCATGATTTCCATTATGCGTACGCGCAGAGCTGATCACCCCCTGCTCTAGCCTCCACTCCAGGATATCAATGATATCACGACAAACGATCGCTGTGTGAGTGATGGAGCTTTATGCCAATAGTTTGCTCGTTACGTAACTTCACCTCAACTTTTGAACTTGGGAAAGAAAAAAAATAAACGGCGCATGATCTCTAATATGGCTAGTGAAAGTTCCAGGATCTTGGCCCAATACAGCCCCGCCACGGAAGTAAATTTGACTGCATGCCACAAATGACCAGTCAGCCATGGTGGGCACTGCATTTATTGAGAGGCGCACTGTACGCGCTCCGCACCAGGATGCGCGTCCTCGTCCTCGTCCTCCGCGCCAGGATTAGAAAAGGCTCCTCTTTGTGATGAAGAGTCTATTTCCTCCAGATCAGCAGGCTCAGTCATAGCATCGGCGGGCACCTTCTGGCCAGAAGGTGATGGCAGAATTTTGCGAAGAGCTTCAAAGGCAGATTCATCTTGAGTCCAGCCCTTCTCGGGAAATTTGATGTTGAAGTGGATGTAAAGGTTGCCGTGGTGGTGGTGTCGAAATGAGGGCATGCCCTGGCCGCGAACCAACTTAACGGAATCTGGAGTCGATAATTAGCACTTGGAACGTCCTCAACCGTCGTGGCTTGAATGAATAGGAGATCCCATTCTTACCTTGTGCAATCGCCTCGCCAGGCAGGATATCAATGCTGAGCCAGCGATCATCCAAGTGCTCAATATAAATGGTGCCACCAGCAAGAGCTGTGACCAGCTCAATATCACACTTGTAGAGTAAGTCGTCTTCTTTTCGGGTGAAGCGAGAATGGGGCTTCTGCTCAATCTCGAACACAACGTCACCAGCTTGGACTCCAGGAGCTTGGTCACCCTCGCCTCGGAACTCGACCTTGGTCCCACTTCGTACGCCCTTGTCCACGTGGACGTGAAGTACCTTTCGGTCGACAATTGTCTTCTTGCCCATGCATTGCTTGCAGCGATCCTTATCCTTGATGATCTCGCACTCGCCGTTACAGTCAGGGCACACAGTCTGGAAGCGCTGGATCATGGGGCCCATCTGTCGCATCATCGTCTTCATACCGTGACCATCACAGCCAGGGCATTTCTTAACAGCGCCTTCTTTGCCTCCGAGACCGTCACACTTGGGACAGATGATGGACCTTTGCAGGGCCAACTTGGAGATCTTGCCCCTGTAGATATCCTCGAGAGAGACCTTGTGAGTGTGATGGATAGTGCGAGCTTTAGGAGGCCCACGGTTGCTCATGCCGCCGAACATGCCACCCATGCCTCCAAAACCACCCCCGCCGAAGAATTGGGCAAAGAGATCCTCAGCTGCCATGCCACCACCACCGGCAGCACCACCCTCCAGACCAGCTTCACCGTACTGGTCGTAGATTTGTCGCTTCTGGGGGTCGGATAAAATTTCGTAAGCGTGAGAAACTTCCTTGAATTTATCCTCAGCAGCAGGATTGTGTGCGTTCTTGTCTGCGTTTGAGCGTCAGTTGGCTGAACCTAGTGGCAAAAAAACTGCCCGGCCTCGCAGGAAAAAGGACCAGGCACGACATACCAGGATGGTATTTTAAGGCATTGACTTTGTAGGCCTTCTTCAACTCCTGCTCGGTCGCAGTGGGTGCGACCTGGTCAAATGGTTAGAGTTGAGTCCTCATGCATGGCTTTCCGAGATTTCGGTGTAAGTACGTACTCCGAGGGTGTCGTAATACTTGGTTTCCTTAACCATGATGGCGGTAGAATTTCAGTGTTTCTTGACTGACTGAGATGTGGCACTGAGTGACGCGGTGATTGTCGACGCCGACAGCGGTTCTCGTAGTTCAATCCCGAATCGCGGTGGTGGGAAAGAGTATAGACTTTGTCGGTTCTGCGGTAGCAAAGAAGGGTGAGTGAGTATTTCATAGGATATTGAGCAGCTCGAAGCAGGGCGTTATTGTGCTTCAGTCATCAGACTATACTAAAGTTGCCAATCTGGTCGGACTCGAATTAGCTGCCCCCAGCACTTGCAAGCTACAGAGCCGATGAGTCAAAAGCGTTCGCGACAGGCCGAAAACGTTCGAACTTGTCTGCCAGAAGCTTCGCCGTGCTCTATGCAGCCTAAAGGGCGCCATTTTGATGATGTCGTGTCTGACGTGGAGGCATCGCGAATCGCGATCCATCACATCCTGCCGTTAAAACCTACCTCTCAAATAATTTGCTGGCTCTGCGCAAAACGAAAACCAGCCGACGGCGGTTGGGAACTCGTGTGCAGGCAGGAAAAAAATGCTCAGAGTAAGTTTCACCTACGGAACGTCGAAAACGAAGACACTATGCCGGCAGTGAAGAACAAAGAGGGAACTTGCAGCGAAACAAGATTATTGAGTTGCGAGGACCGAGTTATAGGGAACCAGCGGCATTGTTGTAGAGAAAGGAAGGAGGCTGAAAGGGCCCGCTCAAGGCTGTGCGCCTCATGGAAGTGTATCGAAGAAAGTCGACTTTGTGGCGGTGCAGATAACGCGAGACTTTGGTGTCACCAGATCCAGACGGCTTACGCCGGATCGTTCGAAACACAATTGAAACTGCCTGACATACTGATTCGATAAGCATAGAAGCGTTCAGAAATGTGAGAAGCTTGATTTGCTCCATATTGGCTGGCAAATTACAGCTCTGAGCTACGTGCTCAGAAGTACCTTGCTAACATGCCCGCGTGGTCCCCGTCGGGCTCCGATCTTTAGAATCATTTTCCAGCTGTTCCCAGCGCCAAAACAAGCCAAGTTTCTTTTTCTGTGCTTTGTGGCTTGCCTGCAGGCTGCAAGACTCATATCATATGAGCCTTCGGAGTCATATCTGCAAATGCTGCTAATTCCGAAACTCGTGGCTGGGCTAGCCCTACAAGCTGAATCCAGTATACTGCTTGGTGCAGAACCAAACCAAGCGCGCGCCGCCACATACGCGAGGCGTAGAATGCACAAATTGATTGCATCATCTGATTTTTTCGCATATATTCTTAGTCAAGCAATGGCGCTCCGCTATCAAGAATAGAAGGAGGTGTAAGTATGGTATCTCTAAGTATGTTGCGATAGTCCAAGCAATGCTTCATGAGGTGGCACGGAGACCGATAGCAGGCGATGACATTACGCCATTGTAAAAACAAAACACAACATCCCACAACTGCCCGTGCTGAATGCTTTCCACATATTTGAATCAGCGCCCCTCGAAGAGTCTGGCTCAGAACGCATCCTCAAAGGGACAATCAACACTGTCATGCCCGTCGCGCTCACATATCGCACACCACTTCTCGGGATCCACGACACCACTTTCCTTGCCTGCTACCGGTCCAGAATCCATAGGATTCGGCAGGACCTTGGTTGCCGGAGATGCGAGTACAGACGTTCTGGGTTTGGTGGAAAGAGGCGCAGGAAGAGCGTCGTCGCCACGCAAGGTGAGAGGTGACTTGGCATCTTCTCGCACGACATCTCTGTCCGTCTTGGTATCAATGTCGGCCTTAGCACCTTCAGGTCCAAACATATTGGTGCATGTCAGAATGTCGTGGCCACTGGTCTCGCAGATCTCGCACCAAAGCGTGCTAGTCTCTGTGGCAGTCGAGTATGCGTCGCTCTCGGGCATGGTGTCCAGTGTGTTTCCTCGTCTGTGTTGCGATTCTCTCTTGTGGTTTACTTCTGGAGACCGAGCTTCCCGAGCTTCGAAAGACCAGTTCGGAACGACCGTGTCGCGAGAGTCTCGCTGAGAGGATCGATGGGCCGAGTTCGGATTCGTACCTAAGTTAGCCCCGCGAACAGCTGCGAGCTCTTGCTCCAGTTCTTCTTCCCTGCTGTTCTTTTTGTCAAGAAGAGTCTGTAGCTCGGCTATATGTCTTTCGAGTCCTTCGCGAACCGCTTTGCCGTCCTCGCCGTCATTTATCATGAATAAATCCGGGCCTTGAGTAGGTGTGCGCTCCTCCGTATCGCCAATGGAGTCTCTGCTGAGCGAGTGAATGATAGCCTTGAGCCCTCTAATCTCGTCTTCTTTTTGCTCCAGCTCCTTGGACGGATTGCCTTGGTCACCATGGGGAGTACCGTTCACACCTGTCTTTTCCCGCTCCCGGTTGAGCTCCGTTTTGGTTCTTTCGACCTCGCCTCTGAGGAACTCTACCTCCCCTCTTGCCTCTGCCTCACCTCGTCGGGCGTCCTCTAAGCCTTCTTCAAGCTCTTGTACAAGCTCTTCAAGCTGCCGCAACTGGCTTGCGACGGAATCAACGTCGAAGTTCCTGGCCTCAAGTTCTCGGACTTCACTTATCAATTCTTCCATTCGTTTTTCGTACACTCGTTCGGTTTCCGTGCTGGCCATTTCTAGTGTGTCGATTGTGCTCCGAAAGTCAGCCCGGTGGGCGTCGAATTCGGAAGTAAGCATGGAAATTTTGTCGTTTTTCTCTCGAAGCATGGCTCGCAGCTGAGCGGAATCCTTGTCATCTAGACTGCTTCTGCGCAAGCCTGGTACATCTGAGTTCTCGATGAGACCTTGGAGCTCCACTAGACTGCTTTCCATCTCAGCCAGCGTATTAGCTTGTTCCCTCAGTTGCTGATCACGATCCTCAAGTTGGGAGCGAAGACGTTCCATCTCTTCTTCAATTGCCGCATTAGCTCGTGACACTGGTCGCCGCAGGTTCGCGACGGACATGGAACTACTTGCACCGTTGGGCCTTACGCGCTGCGGGCTGCCAGATACTGAAGACACTGCATTCTCTTCGAGCCCCGAAGCGGATCCAAGTGCCGAGACACTGCGAGTTCCAATGCTTTGGTTGCGATCAAGCCGAAGAGCCCTCTTATTTGGGTCACCAGCTGTTCCGCGAACACTTTGGGAAAACCGACTGTTGTTTGTAGGGCTACCATATCTCCCAGGTGCTTTGGGAGCAGGCGTTGCAATGAACGGGCGAGGACCCGGTGTCATTTGATTACGACGAGCTGGAGAATCGGGCCGCGGAAGCGATGTTCTCGGGCCTCGCTTGCCTTGCGGACTCGGTACTCTTGCGCCGGGCCCTATGGATGCGCTGAATCTAGGTAGACCCGGGGGGGTAAAGTTCATGGCGTTGAGTGCGCCAGGACCGTGTGACAATGGTGTTATTGGAATCGAGCCGGTTGAAGAATTTCGGCGTGAGGCCTTGGACACTGGGACGAAAATGCCAGAGCCTGGCACGGAGATGTCGAAATACGAGATTCTGTCACAAACAGATATAACGCGTTAGGGCCGTGGTAAGATAAGTGCATTGTGCCAAAGTCACGAGTACATACCCGTCCACTTCCCCGTTATTCTTGCCTTTTGCGGCAAACTCTGGGTGTAGTTCAATTCCAGCAAAGGTGCCTTTTTTGCCCTGAACAGTGCCGACGAATCGAACGGTGCCGGACATGCCCCCAGGAACGTCGACGGCATCGCCAATAAAAAGGTCGCCGACTGAGGGCCGTCCAGGCGTCGCGGGAGCCATGGCTAGTGGCGACGACGTCTCGCTCAGGACAGTTTCGAGCGCGTAGCTCTCGCTAACATCGGGGATGCTGGCGAGGGAGGTAGGGGTTAAAGCAGCGAGGGATGTCTTGCGCGACAAGCTTGGTGGCAGGAGCTTGGACTGCGCGGCGAATAATGTATTTAAATTCGGAGTCGAAGCAGTGGCCAAGGGAGTTCGCAAGGATCGTAACGAAGACGGTTTGGGGCGCAAAGTCCTCGATGTCGCTGTTGTTGTGGTGGTAGACAAAGAAGTCATTGCGAGACCGGGTGGCCAGATCGAGCCAAGACTAAACCCCCTAGTTAAGTCGTTTTGGTGTGAGGGTCCGTCACGTCAGTGCAACAACACCGGAAGGAAAAGGTGGATAGCGGATGCGATGGCAGCTCCCGTGCCCACAGACAACTCATGCAAGCGGCAAGAGTCAAGACCGTTGAATGGTGGTTGGAGACTGACAATCGTCGCCTGAAGTGTTGACACCAGGATCAAATCGACTGAGCCCGACAAGCTGAGCGAGAAGAAAGCCGGACTAGAATTTTCCTCTAGCAAGCGCCTTATCGACCAGAAGGCTGAGCTAGGTACCTGTTACCTATAGATAGGCTATGGTAGTTCGTCCAGTACCTAATCGTGGGGTCGGTGGACACTTCTAGCTATGCACCCGGCTGATTAGCCGCCCGGCAGCCAAATCCCGTAGCCAAGCAAAAGCAATTACGCGGGATGAAAGGGAAACTGAGGATGAGGAAGTCAGGTGGCTGCAGATGAGATAAAGAGAGGAAAATGTGGAGGTGATTTATTGAAATTGCAAGAACTCATGTAATCGCGAGACGCGCTGACTGGACGTGCCAGCTACTGACCAGAGAACTTGACCATGGCAGTCGCTCTGCAACTGTTTACGTCTGCACAAGCCACTTGGCAGCACCTGTGTTTAGCTGAGAGAGCGTACCTCGTGAGTCGTGGCACCATTCATGAATCATGACCCTATTACCTACCTACGTGTAACGTTATGTATGTATGTACATCCATATCCATAGCAACGGCCAACAGAGTTGTGCATTAGGTTTGACAGCCATCGATCCCGTTGCCCCGTCGCTCGTTTCGTCATCCCGTAGCGCCGTTGATTTGTATGGTTGTACTAGATAGTTTGGTACATCGTTCAAATTTCAACAACCACCGCCCAGCCCAGCCCAAGTGTCCGGAGGCCCGTTGATGGGCACTAACTACAGCTAACAGGACTGCTCGGGTCAATAAGTACAGTATCAGTGTTTTGAAACACCCGCACCACATAAGAGTGCTGGCTGATGTCCAAATTTCCTTCAGGTGATTGGGACTAGACTATGTACATACATATGTACAGAGTGTTAGATGGTAGCAGCCTTACCTACATCTTAGGCATCACTTGTTCTCCTCAGGCATGTAGCACTTTAGGGCAGAGACCCACATGTACATAGCCTCCTTTGTCCCACGGAACAGCCTAGATAGAGATCATCATCATTTTTCCCACACCCACACAGAGTACCTATGTTATGTGTACATACATACCTTCCTACCTAGACAGCAGCGAGACAAAGCCACGCGTCCCATGCGATTCAAACCGCTTAAAACTCCCCGGGGACCACTATTTCGCTTCCCTTGACTTGGCTATGTAAATGTAACATAGGTACCTACATTATACGTGTATGCACCCAGGTACATACACAGCATCATGGGCCGCCGTCGCCTCATGTAGTTCGAGGTAATCGGTAAATGTACCATCGTCACCTGCCCCACGTCCCATCAAGACGCATTTTAGGGGTGATTTAGGGGGTTAGGGAGGTTGGGTGTTAGCTAATGCAATTTGCAACTGGACGTGTGGCAGGTGGCGATGGTACATTTACCGATTGCACTACTTGCTTGTCTTTCTATTGCTACAGAGCACCCTTCTTCTAGATGAAGGAAAAGTAGACTCAAATTCAGATGTCGGAAAGGAACCGCATCTCAAATCAATCGACCCTTCCTCGGAATGTGTAAGTCTTATCAAGCAAGCTTTATTACATGATTTATTTCGCCTGCCATTTAACCCGGACACGCCTCAAACCTGAAGCAGCTAACGCGGCCTGGGACGCGTCAATACGACTTTCATGTCGGGAGAAGAGAAAATCGATAATATTCCGTCTGTCTTTGAGGTTTGGCCGCTTTGTAGTTTGCTCGTCTTGATGACTGATCGCTTGCTAATTCGTGTCATGATACGAGCGCGATTACTTGGCGCAATTCTCAGAAGAAGGACTTGCTGGTGGCTGTCTGTCTATGGCAGAGCGTCATTGTAGTGAAGAGACGTTTTCGAAAGGAAAGGCAGAAGCCGCCGTCCTGTGCTGCGAGGACGTGCCTCTGCAAGTCAGGCAATGATGTAGAGCCTCATCGCTTATTATGACGGGTTGGCTTGTATCTTCTGACAAGATTGAAGCACAGGAGTTGTATCATGGACGTTGGCTTCTCGCGCCTGTCTAGGCTCTTCTGGGCGTGTTGAAATGAGGCAAGAGCCTCTGGCGTGCAGGGTCAGTAGTGAACCACGTTGGTTCAACTAGGTGAATCATGATCCCTCTCGATAATGTCTTCTCTTCCAAGGGGTCTTGTGCCGTCGTTGAGGACCATGGCTTCGCGGTGCTGACGTCGTAGTCGCTGTTCCTCTACGGATTGTTCACGGACGGATTGACGTATCTGAACGCTCGACTCGTTGTTCCCCATGATCTGCTGCTCGCCCTCCACATTTGAAGCGTCGGGCGATTGTTTACTTCGCTTCTTGGGGGTGCTCTCTTCGATCAAACCCGCCTTCTCTAATGCACGCAAACCGCGTTTTGAATGTTTGATCCTGTCGACAATATCCACAACTCTGTTGGATTTGAGGTCCATATAGCACTTGAAGTTGTGGCGACGCGCCTCTAGACTTTCTCCCCATTGTTGCTTTGCTAGCCATTTCTCGACAAATTTGGCCTTGACAAGGGCATTCGCTCCATGTTTATTGATGAGCTCGTGAACGAACATAAGGCAGAATCTTTCAGCCATATCCCGGAGATAGTACTCATCCCAATGATAATTAGTCAAGTCCGGGAGTTCTGTATCTTCCAAGGACAACTCGAGCGACCTAACGAGTGCCGAGTACGCCTTTTCGTTGCTGAGCTGCGACAGTCCATCGAGACCTACAGAAGTCAGTGGGAAATAAACCCGAATCAATAATATTCGAATAGTAAGCATACCCATAGTTTGGCCTGTCAATAAAGCCAGAGCCCGTAGGCAACGTATTCTCTCATCATAGTCTGGCCGAGTGATACCATAAAGCAAGGTAAGCAAAGTCTCGTTGTCGTTGATGGCTCGATCGCATAGGATCTTGGTGGCTACTTCTTTGATTGAGTAGTTCGGGTGCCGACATAATTGTTCCAATGTGCCCAACTCCAGTGAGTCTTCTGTTTCTTGTGTTATGTATTGCGTCTTAGGCTCCCTCGGGGGGACCTCGTTCTGATCGCGGATCAGTTCCAAAGTGGTGGTAATAGTGTGGATGATGCCAAAAGCAGCAAATCCAAAACTAAGCAGGAGCACCCTCTCATCTCGAGCAAACAAGAGAAGATTCTCTTGCCAACCCATTGAGAACTACTCTTGTATCAGATGATACGTAAGCATGATCTGTTGACTCGTACGCCCTTTGAGCAAAGAGTCGAGAGATGAGACTCCGTTGTATCGTACGCGCCGCAGGCTAGTTGAGTTCTGCGGCTGCTCTCGAATACCGGCAAAAAATCTCTATCCGTATTAGGACTAGTCCACATGATGGTCGTCCAAAATCCGGATGCAGGTAGCAGGTCCCCACGCCCCTTATTATCGATAACGATCCCAGATCCGAAAAATTCCTTTGCAGTGGCTTTTAATTTCAAGTGGCCAACTGCCATCACCAACAGCATCCGAGGTGAGTCGGTGTTGCCATCGACATATAGCAATCATGGCTGGATCGCAACTCAAGCGCCTCAAGGCTTCCCTGAAAGAGCAAGGCATTGTTGGACCGCAGCAATCAAAGAAACAGAGGCGCAAGAATGCCGAGGAGGGCAAAGGCCGCAACGACAAGCGGTTACAACGAGGTGTTGTCCTCGACGGGATCCGTGAACAATTCAATCCCTTTGATCTTAAGCACGCTGCGCGAGGGCCAAAGTTCGAAGTCACTACAAACCGCGTCGTCACTGGAGATGCAGCCAAAGGTATTCGAGGAAGACCTGGCGTGACTAGAGCCATGGGTGAAGAGAGGGTAAGTCCCCGAATTGAGCGCGATATTCTTGAAAACATAGCTTCTAACTCAATTGCCTCCTTCGTAGAGACGAGAAACTCTTTTGGTCGATATGCAGCGACGTAACAAAGTTGGAGGAATTCTCGACAGAAGATTCGGTGAAAATGATCCCACTATGGCCCCCGAAGACAAAATGCTTGAACGATTCGCCAGAGAGAAACAACGGAGTCACAAGAAGGGTTCTCTATTTGACCTAGAAGACGACGTTCCAATGGAAGACTTGACACATATGGGTAAGACATTGGAATTCAAGAACGATGACTTCCAAGAAGACGACCTAGAGCTCGATTACGATAGTGACGGTTCTGTAAGAGAAAGGCAAAGACTTAAACGACTGCGCTCTTTGGCAACAGCTGGAGATGAGGAAGGTTCAGAAAACGAAAACGGCGAGCCCGAGAGAAAGAAGACCAAAAAGGAGGTCATGGAAGAGGTTATTGCCAAATCCAAGATGCACAAATATGAGCGACAAGCGGCCAAAGAAGTTGACGAGGATTTGCGGGCCGAGTTGGACAAAGAATTGTCAGGCATTCAGATGCTTCTTACTTCTTCCAAGGGTGTCAAACGGGCTGATGGTGGTGGCGCCGCTCCCAGATCCACGATCGCGGGAGTTGGCAGAGATGCGTTTGAGCGAAATTTTGATCTCGAGGTCAAGAAGCTCGCGCAGGATAGACGCGCCCAGCCGACCGACCGCACAAAAACAGAAGAGGAAAAGGCGGAGGAGGAATCCCGACGGTTGAAGGAGCTGGAAAATAAACGACAGAGGCGAATGATGGGCGAGCCGGTGACAGACAGCGAAGATGAGGTTAAAGAGGATGGTGGAAAGCAACCCTCCGAGAATAACGCTGCAGCTGACGCCACTTTTGAGGAAGACGAAGATGATGGGTTTGGTCTAGGTCACGGCAATAAAACTAGGCCAACTGCTACGGAGCTGGGATTCGACGATGAAGATGACTTTGTCATTGACGATGACCTTGTCGCCAGTGGTTCGGATCTGGAACTTGTGGAAAGCGACGAAGGATCAGATGACGGTGACAGCGATAATTCTCAGGCTGAAGAGGACGAAGAGGAAGATGAGTTCACCAAGGGCTTACTGAACGAGGAGGAATCACGAAATCTCCTCTTTCAAGCGTCTGCCTCAGCTGGAAATGGCGAATCAGGGCACAAATCGGACGAGCACGGCTTGCCCTACACATTCTCATGTCCGCAAACATGCGAGGAGTGGTGTGCTCTCACCAGTGCCTATTCTCACAAGGACTTATCCACCATCGTGCAACGAATCCGAGCCCTACATCACCCCAGACTCGACAGCAAAAATAAAGAAAGACTCGCCAACTTTGCCGTGGCCTTGGTCGACTTCATCTGCTCACCTTGGAACGAAGCGTCTTCGCCCCCCTTCTTCGTATTGGAGAGTCTAATTCGTCACATTCATTCGCTTTCAAAAATGTTCCCTTCTGAGATTGGCACGAGGTTTCGGTACCATCTCCAAGACATTGGCAACAGCCGTCCTCTCTCTCTACAGCCATGCGATCTGATCCTACTGACAGCGATTGGCACAACATTTCCCACCTCTGACCACTTCCACCAGGTTGTCACACCAGCCATGCTCACAATGGGCAGGTTTTTGGGCCAAAAGGTCCCGCAAACGCTGGCGGACTACTCTACCGGTGTGTACCTTGCCATATTGTCACTGCAATACCAGCAGCTACCGAAGCGGTTCGTTCCAGAGGTGCTCAATTTCTGCCTCAACACTTTGTGCGCTCTGTCTCCTGCTGCCTCAAGTAAGAAGTTAGGCAGCTTCCCCTGTCACGAGCCTCCAGCAGCCATCCGAATCCACAAGGCAACCGCTGCTGAAGTAAAAAAGCTGTCAATGTCCGATTGCATCGCGAGCACCGCCACACAGTCGATCAAAGTATCGATCATGAACACCGTGTTGGACGTACTAGATGCTGCCGCCGATATGTGGACCGGCAAGGATGCCTTCCTAGAGACCTTTGCGCCAGCAATCAACGTCTTGAACCATGTCAACAGCAAAACCAACCGACCTCACCTCCCAACATCCGTCCTAGAAAAGGCCGAAAAACTGGTAGCCAAGCTAAACCGCATGGCAAGCTTGGCCCAAATATCCCGCCGGCCGCTGGAGCTCCATCACCACCGACCCCTCGCCATCAAGACGTACATACCCAAGTTCGAGGAGACCTTTGATCCCGACAAGCACTACGATCCGGATCGCGAGCGAGCCGAGCTGGCTAAACTCAAGAAGGAGCACAAGAAGGAGCGCAAGGGAGCTATGCGTGAACTCAGAAAGGACGCCAACTTCATGGCCAGAGAGAACCTGCGGGTTAAGAAGGCCAAGGATGAGGCGTACGAGAAGAAGTTTAAGAGGTTGGTGGCGGAGATTCAGAGCGAGGAAGGGAAGGAATCTAATGCGTATGAGAGGGAGAGGAATGCGCGGAAGCGAGCGAATAATAATAACAAATAGTTGGGGTGTTATTATGATATTGAGCTTTGAGATCCTTGTTGTACATAAATTTCGAGAACCCGCAAGTGAACTAACTAAACATGACGCTCTGTGTTGCACTGATTTGACCTTTGGCGCACATAACCTGTAAGACTGAAGCCCTGCAGCCCGGCTATAGCGCGCAGTAGTAATGGGTGCTGAGAAGTAATACTACATGTATCCCAACTGTACAAATTGCTGTGGGAATGTACATATACACACTGCAACCAGCCAGCCACACGATAGCCGCTAATCACTTCCGAGTTCCGTCACAGACGGGCCAAAAAAAAAAAAGATTCGTGCTACACACTAATTGCAACAGATTCTCGACCAGCCTCGGAAACATAGGTACCTCCATGGTTACCTGATTGACTATTCACTAATTGTCCCGACTCGTCTCTCCTCTGATTTTATTAGAGCATTGCACAACGCGTCCCACGCCGGACGCGGGCGTCGCAATGTCCTCGCCACCAGACAATGCTCCTCTTATTGACGATGAAGATGATGACTACATGAACATGACGTTTGAGGAACCAACACCCGCCAAAGAGACCTCTCTGCAAAGAACACAGCGTCTAAAGAAAGAAGCTCTCGCGCGAGGCATGGTCAAGTCAAAAGCGCAGCTCCTCGAAGAAGAAGAAGCCGCGCGAGACAAGGCCCTCTCAACGTCCATGCTAGAAGGGCCCGCAGCCAAAAAGAGCAAAGGCTTTGCTATGATGGCCAAGATGGGATTTACGGGAGGCGGACTGGGCAAGACGACCCAGGAGGGAGGAGAGGCCTGCAAGATCACGGAACCCATCAAGCTGAGTCTCAAGGAGGACCGTGGCGGTATTGGCATGGAGAGCGAAAAGAAGAGAAAGCTACAGGAGGCTATGGAGGAGAGAGAGGCCAAGGCAGTCAAGGTGGTAGATCCGTATGAGTATCGCGACCGGATAAGAAAGGAGCGCGAAGATGAGAGATTGGAGAAGCAGTTCCAAGCTGCACAGCGAGTGGCCGAGCGAATGGACGAAGAAGAGTCTACAGAAGCGGCGGCGGCGCAGCAAGACGCAGAAGAACCAGTCAAGAAAGCGACACCTCTCTCATTACGGCCCCTGAAGTCAATTCCTGTTCTCTATCGTGGGTTGGTGCGGTACCGGGAGGAGAAGGAGCGGGATAGGCGAATGCGGCATGACCTGGAGCAGTCGCTCACGCGGCTGCCTACGTACGATGATGAGGATGAGGACGATGAGCGGGCGCTGGGTAAGAAGAGTAAGGCGGTTTATGTGACAGTGGAGGATTTGGACGACGAGGATGAGGAGCTGGAGGCTTTTGATGCGCAGGAACCAGGGAAGCGGCTGGGCGACTTGGTGGGATACTTGCGCAAGAGGCATTGGTATTGCTTTTGGTGTAAGATGCAGTATGAGGGCGAGGACATGGAGGGATGTCCAGGAACTAGTGAGGAGGATCACGATTAATCAATTGTGATTCCTATCCTGGAGTGACTTGGCCGTCATCTATTTTCCAACACGTCGGTGCCGTTCATTGTCGTTCTCCTTCTCATCTCTGGACAGCGAAGGGAATGTGGCTGAACTGTGGCTGGAAAGTGCACGTTCCAATGCCAGCGGAAGACGCAAGCTGCAGATTTGCCACTCTGATTTGGAACCACCTAAGCGACTACATAGGTACCTACCACTGCCAACCAGGTACCTAAAGCGACCCTGAACTCCGCCAAGGTGCCCTTTGTCAAGCCACCTGGCCTTGTGCCATGTCGAACCCTGTCGTACTTGTGCGTCGTGTCCATTCTTGTCTCCTTCCATGGGAGTGCACAGCCTCCATCATCCATCACTCGACTTCCACTGTGTGATACATCATTATATCATACGTGATCGGGCAACGCGCCATTCTTTGCCGCCATGAAGATCGCATTCTTCTCCGTGGGGCTGCTGTCCCTTCTGGCGCCTCTGACGGCGGCCTGGAGCAAGGAAGGTAAGTTTGTCAATGACGCTTCCCCTTTTTGACGGACCATATTGTTCTTCTGCAATTTTTTTTTGGAAGACGCCCTTTACGGCACGGCGCGCGTACTTTTGAATCGCTGACTCTTCTCGCTCCCCAGATCGTGAAATCTTTCGAATCCGGGATGAAATTTCGGCTCATGAGTCTGATACTGCCGCTACCTTCTATGACATTCTCGGTGTTACCCCTGCCGCGTCCTTCGAAGACATCCAGAAGGCATACCGCAAGAAGACTGTTGCACTTCATCCCGACAAGGTCACGCAGAATTTGCGAGCGGAGCGCCTGAAGCAAGCTGGCGGCAAGGGCAAGGGTCCTGTGAAGCAGCCGACCTCGGCTGAGGTCAAGGCGGCTGTCAAGAAAGCGTCTGACCGCCAGACTCGTCTCATGTTGATCGCCAACATCCTGAAGGGCTCCGGCCGAGATCGTTACGACCACTTCCTGGCCAATGGATTTCCCCTATGGAAGGGCACCGACTACTACTATAACAGATATCGTCCCGGTCTCGGCACTGTCATGGTCGGCCTTTTCATCGTCGGCGGTGGTGCTATCCACTATCTCATTCTGTTCATGAACTGGAAACGCCAGCGGGAGTTTGTCGAGCGCTATGTCAAGTTTGCCCGGGACACCGCATGGGGTGGTAATTTGGGTATCCCTAACATTGAGCCGCAGGCAGCTGCCCCCGCGACGCCTTCTGGTGAGGAAGATGATGATGCTGCGTACGTTCCTCAAAACCGTAGGGAGCGCCGTATGCAGCAAAAGGGTGTCAAAAAGGACACTGGCCGCGGACGATCCAAAAAGGTGGTAAAGAAGAGTCTGGCGGCTTCTCGCGACGCCTCATCTGGGCCAACTGGTGTTCGCCGGAAAGTGGTTGCTGAGAACGGAAAGGTTCTTATCGTGGACTCTCTTGGCGATGTCTACTTGGAAGAGCAGGACGAGGAAGGCGTTATGAATGAGTACCTTCTCGACGTATGTATTGACACAGTCATCCTACCTTGGTGCAGTATTCAATTTTTGATGGGTTGAAGAAATTTCTAACGATGCAATCAACGACAGCCCACCGAGCTGGCCCAGCCCAGCTTCAAGGACACTGCTGTTGTTCGACTGCCCCTTCACATCTTCAACATGACTCTCGGCCGATTTATTGCCAAGCCGGATAACGTCGAAATCGAGCTGGAGGGGTCAGAAGCCGAGGAAGACGTCACCATGGCTCAGAAAGAGCCCAGCGACTCGGATTTTGAGCTCCTTGACAAGAGCACCGACTCTCTCGGCAAGGCCAAGTCATCAGGCTTGGAAAAGAGCGGCAAGTCGAGCAAGCGCAAGAACAAGAAGAGATAAATGGACAAACAGGGCTCCAGTATTTCGACATCTAGAAGGGCATGATGGGCAAAGACGGTGCATAATTCGCGGAGATGGAACTTTTATCAGTGGGTGACGTTTTGGACACGATGTATAAACGGCGTTGGGGAATAGAGGTCCGATGAGGCGAGTACAAGTGGAGTCGCAAGCTTCGATTGAGCCGCGTTCAATAGAAGTTGGCATTGCCTTTTACCTACCTGCCTAGCTAGCTAGGTCACAAGGTGGTTTGAGGTAGTTAGTACATAGTTAGCTATGTTGGCACGGCAAGGATAAAACATTTTAAAAATAAAACATGAGGTGTCGCGGACGCATGATGCTCGTAGACCTTCAACTACATACTGTAGCTCCCATTCGATGACGTGCAGTAAGTACAGCTCATGTCGCGAAGAACTGCAGTCAAACGCCACGCCGATTTGCACGGCTCGACGTTTGCTTCTCCCGTTGGTCACAATGCGAACCACGTGCGCGATCCGGATGTCGTCTAGCCTCGGCAGAGTTGGCACCAAGCCCGAGCAGGAAAAAGCAGGGGATAATTCAATCAGGGGTTGGAGTGGGGCGGATATACCTATTCGTAGCCGTAATAATGGAGCTTCGGATACGGCCACTTCC
This sequence comes from Claviceps cyperi, assembly GCA_018360075.1. NCBI lineage: Eukaryota > Fungi > Ascomycota > Sordariomycetes > Hypocreales > Clavicipitaceae > Claviceps > Claviceps cyperi. Next base: position 1,488 of record SRPQ01000079.1, on the reverse strand, counting down.
CCTATGCCACACCCCCCTCCCGCGTACTTCGCTCTCGAGCAGAATTTCTCACTCTTACAAGCCAACATCCATCAACATCAACTTGCCGTCAAAATCATAGTAAAGATTGAATTCTCGTCAAAGTAATTTCTCAACTTCAACTTCATCATCATCATGTCTTTCAATCCCTCTTCCAAACTTCACGCCAACACGCTCATTGGCCCCCACGGCACAGCCCTGGACGAGTTTGATGGGTATGATGGAGGTCGATTCGAAGATTTGCCTGCCTCTCTCTGTGCAGTTTGCCACCCTTGACGAGCTTCTTGCCTTATTACAGCAATGTGTACTACAGAATGAAATGGCCTTTGCCAAGACCGCCTTGAGAATCATCGCATGACTGACTGACAGCTCACCGCAGCGTGCGTCAAAATTGGTTGAGATCATGGCGCTCGAAGACGCTTTGTGTCTACGGGCGTTGGTCGAAATAGTAACCGGCTTATCGACTGCCCGTTTTGGATCGTGTTAAGGGCAGCAAAAGCAGATACTGCTATTCGATGCAATTGCACGAGACCGCACGCTCGATAGGCATTCATTCTTAGGCACGGAAGGAAGTTTTCGGGTCAATATAGTGTCTCTGTGTGTTGCTTTTCATGCCCTACGTGGTGTTTCTGTGCGTAGATGCAAAGCTAATCAGGACCCCAACCAAGCAATCACTTCGTGCCTTTAAACTCGATGTTGCGGTCATAAATCAGGTACACACTGAGATGGTGAAGCAATAAATCGCAGTCTCGTGACGTTATCCGAAGAGAATGATGTGCGTGCTGGTGGGTGTGTGGGTAACAGTAGCTTAGCTGAGTTCAGCGATGTCCCACCTTTTTTTGCATCGATCTTACAGCTTTAAAACGTTACAGCTTAGTCTAGAGTACGGCGAGGTAAGGGACACCCGACAATCAGGGGGCGATGAACACTCCCAACTTCCACGGGGTTGGGTGGGTACGTACATTGTTATGATTAGGTTCTGACCGTAGGCACGTACATACATACCTCACATGTATGTACGATGTGTGTACACTGTACGGAGTACCTAATCTGAACAAGTTGGTGAAGGAGATTTGTCGGGAACAATTTGTGACGCAATTTGACAGGGGACTCAGGGCTCAGAATCAGGGGTGGCCACTGGCATCGTCACCGCACAATTGCTGGCCAGTAGAACGTCGCGGCCACGCGCCTTTGGCCCGGCGCTTGGCGTAGGTAGTGGCCCGCAGAAAGCCGTCGCGGCCCAGCCACGACTCCCCAATCGTCCTCGAACGGGAATTCGGGAGTCGGGAGGGAAGCTTTGAAAGAGGTGAAGGGGCTGGTAGATGATCTGTAACGTGGAATAGGTACTCAGGAGGTTTCCTTGCTAGGTTGCTGTTGTCCCACCGAGACTTTCAAGTCTTTCTTGAGCTTCTGGCTGCGCAAATCTATTTGTCTCTGTTACATCTGCCCTTTCTTTTTTTTTTTTTTAAA
>SRPQ01000781.1:0-10012 GCA_018360075.1 Claviceps cyperi | reverse complement strand
TGTAATCCAATTTGATTTCATTGTCAAGTAAATGGCATGTAAGAAAGTAACGCGTGAGGTTTGGTAGCTCTTCAGTAGCGTGAAAACGCTCCTGAGCAGCTTCACGCAGACGTCGCACTTCAATAGTACACTCTTGAGCAGCTTCGCGCTGACGTCGCGCTTCAAGGGCACGCGCTTCAGCAGCTTCAGCATATGCTTCAGCAGCCCGCAGCAGCCTCCGCAACTCGTCATCTCCACTCATGATGACTTGACTAATATGTGCAGGGGGGTGATGTGAGTTCGCGACTCTTGCACTTCTTGTGAAGGGGCTGAAGCAGAAAAAAAACATGTGGCAGCCTACCGAGCGTTGTTACATACAGAATGCTAGTATATCAGGTAATAGAACAAACCTGTGTGCGATATGTTGAGTGTGCGTCGTGCTCGGCAAGCCTTCTTGTCTGCTATGAAAAAATGATGGGTTGAGTGAGATGATGAGATTCAGAAGCGCTGAGGAGAGAGCGCCGTATCACATCATGTTTAATAAGCAGAGCTACGGAGTACTTGGGGGAACCGACAAGTGTAATTTGTTGGAAGTTGTTTGTTTATCCCAGAGTCCACCAATTGGGTGCGGTGTCACGTTGCGCAGTAACGATACGGCAACCTGCAGATGAGACGTCCACAAATCCACCTGCTGTGGGTGACAAAAGCCGAGAACTTTTACCTAAGTCGAGAACAAAAAATACGTCAATCTTGGTGGAGAACCCCATTTCTCGGTCACGAAAAACCGGGCTGCCGTCAATTGCGCTTTGCGTCCGAATTATAGCAATCCACGCTTTTTAACTCATCAACTGAGCATTGTTACATAGTCTTAGTAGATACGGAGTTCAGCCTTCAACGATTATCCGATCAATTGTCGCAGACGTGGAGATATTGGGCGACGAACATTGGTGAGAGCTGGATTCTCACACCTTATTTCTTGTTCTCGACTTAGGTCAAAGTTCTCGACTTTTGTCACCCACTAGTTACCTAAATATAGTGGGTGTCTTTTTTAAAAGTGATCCCCCAGGAGAGATAGGTACTTGTAGCTGTGGGTGAACCCTTTTGAAAAGGACAGCCACTATACTTCTAGCATTTTCACATCAACACGTATCCAATAATTGCCTCATCACGTACCAGTGCATCATGCCACCTCAGCCTAAGGCCGCGCGACATCTTGATCGACCAAGATCGCCCTCGCCGCGGCGACTCCAAACGCCTGACTAGTAGGGCAGGCTAGATAGAATGTATCTCCGTCCGCAGCCTGTCGCCAGCTTAGGTCATTGAGGCAGTCCGGAAAGCCTACTTATAGCGATGCTGGCATAGGTCGGCCAAGGGGCCTCAACGGCAGCGAAGAGCGTGCTGTTGTTGCGTATATCATTTGACTTGAAAGAGCAGGATTTCCAGCAACTCGTCAAGTCATCGAAGAGGCGGCAAGTAGGTTGTGGGCGCTTAGAACACCTCCAGCCTCTCCAGTTGGCGATCGTTGGTACCTAGGTTTTCTAGGTTTTCTAGGTTTTCTAGGTTTTCTAGCGGATAACCCTCGGCTGGAGATGAAGCAGAGCACCCGGGCTTTTGAGCGTGATCGTGCAGGTTTTGAGTGTGGCGATTATTGACAAGTTTGAACGATTTTATGCTCGACTAGCAGAACACGTCAAAGATTGCAAACTTACGGCATCGCAGATATTCAACGCGGACTCATGGACATGATGCATGATGATAGGCAGAAAAGACGGCGGACCACGTGGTTCATTATAACGTCACGTTTCGCCGAAATATCACACCCTTGACGTCTCAAAGAATAAAATTACGCTTAATAAGCGAGGAGATCTTGATCGGTCAAAATGTCGCGCATGGCATGATGCACTGGTCCGTGATGGAGGCAATTATTATGTAAACAAAATTCTACCACGTTCATGCACGCCTTGTTTCCATTTATAGCGTGCGTGGCCCTCTTCCGGCACCTATCCTTTCTTCAATATCAACGTTTTCTGATGGATCTGATGGTCAGATGTTTGCCCAAAAAATGGAAGAATGCATGGGTACCTACCTACCTATATGGGACATGAAGACTGATCAGTGATAGGTATCATGGCCAATCCACGGGGCGTTACAGTCCCCTTTTTCGCCAAATAGTGTCAGCAAGGCCACTGGTATGGCGTCGCTAGTGCAAGCAAGATGACATCAACAGCCCAAGCTACAGATGCAGATGCATCATCACGCCAAGGTTGCTTTGCTTGTGAGGAAAACCAAGACAAGCTGAATGCCCTATCGGGTGCAATGCCCTGGAAAAAAGGGAAAAAAAAGTTGGGATCGGGATACAGATTGCAGCTACGTCATGACGATGCAGCGATCCCGGGGTCCTGGTCAGTCGGTCAGTTTGGTGGTCACAGACTCACAGACTTTGGTCACTTGATATCGGGTTGGGATGGCCCAAGGACGTGGCCAAGGGCCGGGGGTGACGAGGATAAGGCAATCCAATCGGTGGGCGTCTTGCAGAAGTCTTGCAGAAGTCTTGCAGAGTCTTGCAGAGTCTTGCAGAGATGCTGCAGCCTGCAGAGGGGGATCTCGGAGGATGGGTCCCGAAGAGACGATGGAGGGGTACATGTGTTTTTTGTCTCTGACGTGCAGTTCTTCAGTGCAAGGCGCTTGTTTGGGGTATTCCCACCCGTTTCATTGGTTTCGTCGTGTTCTGCCGTCTTTATGCTCAGTGTGCAGTTTACGGAGCACGTACACAGTGAATTTTCTGGATGGACTGCATTGATTGTATGTACGTACGGAGTATGTATTTTACTCTTCATAGACTGCATCATACGTCCGTCCCCTTTTCCCATCTCTTCCAGCTCGACGCTCGTATTCTTGTGAACAAAGTTCAGGCAGACCCGTCTTAAAGGACTCAAGGAGTGGAATAAGCGGGTCCGGCCACAGCCACACTGTGTGGCGGGTCGGGCACAGGCACAAGTTGCAACACACGCGTGGCGTCCCGCAGCGGTCCAATTCGGCAAAACAGACGCAACAGTGTGTAGTGCGAGTGCTTGCCCATGACGGCATGACGGCGTTGCGGCGCGGCTTGAACGGCTTTGTCGGCTTTGTCGGCTTCGCTGGCAACAGAGGACGGTTTTATCATTTATGTACTCCGTATACCTACATGTAGGTAGGTATCGTACAGTTAGGTACCTGGTATTCCTGTAACCCTGATGTGCGCGTTTCCGTGGATTAGCGCCGGGTGGTGGGCGTGGTTTCGCTGAGGAGCTGTGGCGAAGCACCCACAAAGCGTCCATCGTTTGGCGAATTGGCGAAAGAGCGAACAGCAGGAGTAGGATAGGGAGTCTGGACTCAGGAACTCAGGAGCTCAGCGCTGCCCAACGGCCGACCGAGAATCCAGAATCCCCGAAGCAGGCGTCTCCCTTTCCCCCCCTTCATTCGCGCCAAAGTCCTTTTTTTTTTCAACCCGCCGCCCACGAGTTTATCAGACGCTCGAGGCGAAATATTCCATCCCACGAAAAAGAAAAAGAAAAACAATCTTCCTGGCCAGGCGATCGAAGCAGTCGACTTGAATAAGAAGCGTTCTGGCATTGAATCTAACGGCCGCCTTGACGACGCCACCTCCAACGACGCCGTTGTCCTTGTTTTGACAGCTTCAGACTCCTCCAGAGTACATATTCGGTACAAGTACCTACTGTAAGGGAGAAGTTAGAAGGTAGAAGCCCCGCAAGGCTTCCAGCCCCTCGACGACCCGCCCGACGCGACGAGTTGGCCTCGTTGCCTTCGCTGCTTCGCTGCCGCAAGCTGTTTTTGTCCGCGAGAATCGACATTGTTCCGACAGCTCTCACCACGACGACGACACAACACATCTCTGCGAATCGCATCTGCGCCCGCTCTCCCGCCGCCAAAACAGCTCGTCCATCTCCGCTCGTTCTGGTGCCTTGTTGGCCTGTTTTTGCCTTGGCTGTGATTGCTTCGCGTAAGTCGTCTGCCTGTCTGTCTTGTTTTTCTTTCGCTTCGTCGTCTCTGTTCCCTGCTTCAACTGCCCTCCCTCCCTATCCTGCATCTCTTGCACCAATTGCCCCTGTTTGCCGTGGCCCCTCTGCGCCAGAAAGCTGTCTTGATTCCATGCTGCACCCTCTTCTGTGCCGGCAATGCTTGATGGATTGTGTGGCCGGCTCAATCCGATGCCTTTTTTCTCTTTTCGCCTTTCTTTTCGTCCATCGCTCGGCCACCATTTGTTTTACCCCTCCCGCACACATTGGACAGTGCTCGCATCGAGGCGAGCGGATTGTTGAGTGGCAACACTGCATCACCCCCTCATGGCATGACTAACCTGTGGCGACCTGCTGATAGATTCGCACGAGTGTCTATCCGTCTCTGCGCTTAACAACAATCAGAATCGCAACAGTTCCCCGCAGCTGCCACGTTCCGCGCATCAGCCTGCCTCGCGTCGTCTCGAATTCCACGCGCCTACGCCTACCTCGTCGGTTTCTGCGGGCGAGCCCTAGCCAAGGGACTTCCCTACTATGGCTGACCAACATGAGGTCGATCTCGACTCTATAATCGACCGTCTCCTCGAAGTGCGCGGCAGCCGTCCTGGCAAGCAGGTTCAGCTGCTCGAGACTGAGATTCGGTACTTGTGCACCAAAGCCCGCGAGATTTTCATTTCTCAGCCCATTCTGCTCGAGCTGGAGGCTCCCATCAAGGTATTTCGGCCATCTCTCACTTGGCTATCTTTCTTTCTCGCTAACAAGACAAGATCTGTGGTGACATCCACGGCCAGTACTATGACTTGCTGCGGCTGTTTGAGTACGGCGGCTTCCCGCCGGAAGCCAATTATCTCTTCCTAGGTGACTACGTCGACAGAGGCAAGCAGTCTCTCGAGACCATCTGCCTCCTGTTGGCCTACAAGATCAAGTACCCCGAAAACTTCTTTATCCTGCGTGGCAACCACGAATGTGCATCCATCAACCGCATCTACGGTTTCTACGACGAATGCAAGCGCCGGTACAACATCAAGCTGTGGAAGACCTTTACCGACTGTTTCAACTGCCTCCCCATCGCCGCTATCATCGACGAAAAGATTTTCACAATGCACGGCGGTCTGAGCCCCGACTTGAACTCCATGGAGCAAATCAGACGTGTGATGCGACCCACGGATGTACGTACTTTTTTTGCTCTGCCGCCAATTTTTTTTTTTTTTGGCTTAGTACTGACGCGCGCAGATTCCCGACTGTGGATTGCTCTGCGATCTGCTCTGGTCCGATCCCGACAAGGATATCACCGGCTGGAGCGAAAACGATCGAGGTGTATCCTTCACCTTTGGGCCCGACGTAGTGTCCCGTTTCCTACAAAAGCACGACATGGATCTCATTTGCCGTGCTCACCAAGTTGTTGAAGACGGCTACGAGTTCTTTTCGAAGCGCCAGCTGGTCACCCTGTTCAGCGCGCCCAACTACTGCGGAGAGTTCGACAATGCGGGTGCCATGATGAGCGTTGACGAGAGCTTGCTTTGCTCGTTCCAGGTTAGTCATGCGCGAAGAGCATTGAGAAGGAGATAATAGAACAATGGTGAAAATAGTCAGCGGTACTAACTCTTTTACTCTACAGATCCTAAAGCCTGCTGAAAAGAAACAAAAGTACGTTTACGGTGGTCTTGGGAGCGGAAGCAAACCATCCACTCCCAAATCCAAGTCCAAATAGTGTGATGCAAAGAGAGAAGAAAAAAAAAGACATAGAATGGGAAAAAATCACAGACCCTGCACGAAACAAGAAAGTTTTTTTCTTCTTTAAAAAAATCAAATGGAACGAGTTTATACGAACATGATTTTGCTTTCTCTAGGTTCGGACGGCGCTAAATGCATGCTGCATGTGAGTTTACTTTGTTTTCTATGCCACCGGCCATCACCACCATCACCGCAAAAGAAACCCAGCGAATGAAATGTACGTGCCACGAATCCTCCCCGGGCTGAGCGAGCGAACGAACGAACGAGAAATAAAGCAACCAACCGACCGACCAATCAATCAACCTTCCAACCAACCAACCACCACCCGCTTCCCGATCCTGGTGCTACTGCCACTGTCCCTGCCGATGTACGAAAACACCCCGCCTGGCCTGGCCAAACGCCAATACGACAAATCTGATTCGACGACTCTTTTTTTTTTTTCTATCTCAGTGTCTCTCGGGGATGACGGAATTGTGCTTTTCTTGCTTCAAGGCTTTTTTCTCCCCCTTTTTTTTCATTTCATGTCGCACAACTCTCTCTCTCTCTCTCTCATTGGGACTCCCTCTCTGGGATTTTTTTTTTCGTTTCAATGCTGTGTTTTGGCGTGGAACCCTTTTCGTTCAAGGGTGGGAGGGGGGAGTATATGCGTTGGTGTCGCTGTTATGTTGTGTGCTGAGCTGAGCTGAGCTGGTGGGTTTGCGCGTTGAAACCTTCTGGCTGACTTGGCTGGCTGGTTGTTGGGTTCTGGTTTTTTTTGCAGATGAGCTAGGCTTGGGAATGGGGATAGGTTGGGATGCAGGTGCAGATGGAGATGGAGATGGGATCGGGATGGAGACGTGATCGAGAACGCTGGAGCTGTACGAACGAACATGCGAACGAGAAAACAAAAAAAATTATCACAAAAGAGGAAATGAATTTTTCAAACATTCAAGACTTCTTGTTCGTTGGATATGCCGGTCGTGTGTTGTGTATATATGTGTGTGGTGCTTTGTGTGTTGCGTTAAGTTGCGTTGTAGAGGGTTGTTTAGGAATAGAAGGCCCTCGCCCCCGGTTGGTATTCATTATTGAAGGCGTTCAGGTACATGGAGGGGTGTTTCCAAGTTGAGGATGCAGAGAAAGGCGTATTACGTGTCCGTGTATATGTAGCAGTATGTGCTGTGTAAATGTCTGCCTGTGTGTCCAAGTGTAACCATTTGTGTGTCATATATCTTCTTGTCTTGTCCATCAATACACCACCACACGTCTCTACTATGCATGCATGCGCTACACATCTCGTCTATAGACACGACACCCAAAGCCTACAGTCCCGCTTGTTAACAAGAATAACTCTTCCCTTTCTTTTCTTCCTGCCTTTGCTTTCCTGATTCTACTTGTACGAAAGAAACAGCTCAGAAGTGAGATATCTTGGAAAGACGTCAACTAGTGTGTGAATCACTGAGAAGAAGAACAGGTAGCCGACTTACGCATAACTTGAACAAAAGAAAGGACAGAAATCCCAAATGAAAACATATAAACACCCATTATTCTGCCTCCTATCCTATCCTCTACGTATATCCTGCTCGCAGCATTCCACCCATACCCATTCCACCCGCTGCAATCCCCACGACCTATTATGCCACAACTTGATTACACACCCACATACAGACTACTTCACTCCGCATACACGCTCGGCAAAACGATGGTACATACCACCACCACCTCGCAGCACCCCAACTCCCCCACAAACAAATCAGCCGTCACCTATGAATACACAACGGCAAACTTCTGGCCAACGAAGCATTTTCCATTCCTCACACACAGTCCTCACACTTCCCCTCTGCCTTACCTCCCCCCTCCACTACGGCCGCTCCCTCCCCAGCCTCGACCCCCTCAGACTCCTTCTCCCTCGCTGAAGACCCCGTCCCCGAAACACCCCTATCCACATGCCCCAAGTTTCGCCCCGGCTCAACCACATCTCTCACCCGGCGCTTCAGGTCCTTGACCTCGGGGAAGCCGCCGTCTCGTTTTCTATCCCACAGGACCTGGATGTCTCCTGTGCCCGTGGCCGTGGCTATCCCCATACCGGCGATATCGGGGCTACTGCTAGTCTGAATGGTGATGGTGAAGATGCCGCCTGTGGAGGGCTGGAGGGAGACTTGGCCAAGGGAGACGGAGAATGTAGACAGGAGTTCTTGGGCGTACTGTGCTGGGAGTCAGTTTTGGTCTCTGAGGGAGTGTAGTGATTTGGAGTTGAGATAACCGCCCCCGCGCATGTGTGTAGGACAGAGAGAGATAAGTGTATGATGGATGTGTGTGCCGTAACTCCGCTCGCTCCGCAACTATAAGTAAAAGAGCTGTTCCTATTCGCCGCAAACTTCTCATCTTTGTAATTTATAGATGATACCCATCTGCGGTACTGCGCAGTCTGACAACACTGACTCTCGCCCACTCACGCTGCTGAAAAAGGAAACCCAAAATCATATGTAGCAAGACGCCCCCCCCCTTTCTTCGTAATAAATATGGTTCCTGAGCATGTATGATAGCGGAGATGATCCTCGATCGAGGAGGGTGAAGCAAAAACGCACAACACAATCTCTCTCTCTACTCTCTAAAAGCGGAAAGAAGAGCAAATAGCTTCATCAAAGACTTGGACAAGTCAAGCGCATCAACCTACATAAGCCGCCCTCAGCATCCACCGACACTGCGTACAGAAGCGGATTGTCACGCGCGGGAACCGCTCCTGCGCATCCATTATGTGCGTTCTCTTCTTCGCTGCTCTTCTTGCTGTGTGGAAGGAAGAAAGACGATCACGGCGCCGTCGGGAGAGGGGGTGTGTCGCGACGAGTCGGTATACTATAATGATATGCAGTTTGCCCTGGATGATGAGGGCCCGCGGGGAAACAAGAAAGTTGCCTTGCTTTGCTTGGAAATAGGGTTGGTATGGGTGTTTGAGGTTGTGAGTCGTGACCCGTGACTCGTGAGTGGTGAGTGGTGAGTGGTGAGTGGTGAGTGGTGAGTGGTGAGTGGTGACAGCCTGCGAGGCACGTGCTGCTGCGCTGGAAAGGGCGGGGGTGGGGACCGGTGATGACAACGGATATAATCATATAATATATATTGCAATGTTGAATGGATGGGACTCGGGAGGCATATTGAGACTCGAGGGGGTGGATACGTTGCCAATTTGGTCTTGACCTACGAGCTTACGCGATCTACTTGGTCTTGGAACGTCCTGTCCCCATTGTCGAATCCAGGCGAAGAGAGTTCAGCAAGCAAAGCAGACTTCACGACACACCAAGTTTCAAAAACATCCCTCTCACACAAAGCAAAGCAAAAAGTGGCACCTAAACACAGCCTGCTATTGTAGACAGAAAACCTACTCTGCTACTCTCTTTTGCAGACTTGGCATGCGAATCGACCGAGCAAGTAAAATGACATGCGGTGAGTAGTTAGTACCTGAGAAAGGAGGGGGTACCAGAAAGAAGACGGGCACGCCACGCCGCACGGGGGAAGTGGGAAAACAGCGGATGAGAAAGAAAGAGACAAAAAAAAAAGACAAGAGAAAAGGACAAGAAGAGAAGATGAGTTAAAAAAAAGTTTTCAAGTAGACAGAAGAAAGAGAAAGAAGGCAGATTAATACATGCTAAAAAGAACTATTCTGTGCGCGCCCAAACTTGACAATGTTTGCTTTCCCTTTCATCTTTCCGTCGCTACCGCTTGGGAAGAGTCCCACGTACCATCACTTAAGGCAATATCGCGAGGAATAGGCCATTGCTTGAATCCCTGACGCGTGCTCTTGTTGCCCTTTTCTGCTGTATTATACTGGCGACCCGGGGGTGGGTTGGTGTGCCGTGGTGTGTAGGGCCGAGCGTTCAAAGCCAATTGTGTGTAAAGCCCATGAAACATTGGGCCAGGATCGTTCATGTCGAGTCGTGCAAACTGAAGACTGACATGTCGACGCCTGACTGTCCCGCTATTCCATCTGACCATCTGTCCACGTGTAAAAACAAGCAGTCCGCCTCGCCTGCAGCGTCCAACCCACATCCGGTCCAAGTTCAACATATAAAATGCGTCAGGGAAGTAGCGTGCTCTCGCCATCGCTGCTGCTGCCGCCATGTCGGTCGTATTTGAACAAAAGGAATTCAAGAATCCCATCGTGATCGGTCGTTTGGTGCCATCGCTACTTTCTCTTCCGTTCTTTTCCTTCTCCCTTTCATTCTTTCTTTCCTCGTTCTTCACCTACTCTGGTATCGTGTTGCGAGAACGTCGATGCCACACACACACACACTTACAAAAGAAAGAAAGAA
>SRPQ01000780.1:0-10020 GCA_018360075.1 Claviceps cyperi | reverse complement strand
GATTGTCAATCGTGGCCAGAACGACAAGAACGAGGACTGGCACGAAATCTGGAAGGGTAGTCCTGAACGAGCGGCCGTGATGGAGGAAATGGATGCCATTCATGCTGAGAAGCAGCATGAGGCGCCGGCGGAGGATGGCTCTTCACCCCAGAATCTTACTACATATGCCACTCCTCTGATGTCGCAACTGCAGATCGTCACGCACCGCATCTTCCAGCAGTACTGGAGAATGCCGGCTTACATTTTCGCCAAGCTGGCTTTGGGCATTTTTGCCGGTCTGTTCATCGGGTTCACCTTTTTCAATGCCAAATCGACCAAGGCGGGCACGCAGGCTGTCATTTTCAATACCTTTATGCTTACTACTATCTTCTCGTCGGTTGTTCAACAGGTTCGTTTGGCCCATCCTCCCTTTTAGTCCTGCTTTCTTAGACTTGCATTCAGCTCCTGTTACCAACGAGCAGTCCTAATGACTTACTTTTCTTACTAGATGCAACCCATGTTCGTGACCCAGCGATCGCTCTACGAAGTGCGAGAACGCCCCAGCAAGGCGTACTCGTGGCAAGTCTTCATGATTGCCAACATTGTCGTGGAAATCCCCTACCAGGCATTTACTGCCATCTTGATCTGGGCTGCCTCGTATTATCCTGTCATTGGCATCCAGAGTTCTGACCGCCAGGGACTCGTGTTAGCTTTCGTCATTCAGCTGTTCATCTATGCCTCTTCGTTTGCCATCATGTGTCAGGCTGCTATGCCGGATGCGCACACTGCTGGCAGCGTAGTCAACGTGCTTGCTATCATGAGCATCGTCTTCAGTGGTGTTTTGCAGACTGCGAAGGCTCTTCCTGGTTTCTGGTATGTCTCTCTCTCTCTTCTCATTTGGTATCAGCCTATGACGTTAGCAACTCATGAAACTAACTCTTTTGCAGGATCTTCATGTATCGTGTCAGTCCGTTCACGTACTGGATCGGCGGCATCGTGGGAACCGAGCTTCACGAACGGGCTATTGAATGCTCCGATGTTGAACTTAATGTTTTCGACCCGCCCCAAGGCACAACATGCGGCGAGTACCTGAAGCCCCTGCTCAGCAAGGTGCCGGGCTTGCTGCAGAACCCTGAAGCCACCTCGCAGTGCCATTACTGCAGCGTCAAGAACGCGGACCAGATTCTGTCTCAGTCTAACATTTTCTGGAGTGATCGCTTCCGCAATTTTGGCATCATGTGGGCGTACATTCTGATCAACATCGGCTTCGCTGTTCTCTTGTACTACCTGTTCCGAGTGAAGCAATGGAAGAAGGGTTCTTCCAAGTCAAAATCAAAGTCAAATTCCAAAACGGAAGGAGACCATGTGGAGAAGAAGCCTTCATAGAGTGAAAGAGGGGTTAACAAGGATTCTACTCCAGTTCATTTGTGTGGACTTGGTTGCATGCGATTCGACATATCGACTTATTATTAATATCTTTTCATAGTTTTGGAACTACGGAGTACTGGATGTATATAGAGCAATTTTTGCTGTATAGTAGCATGACGGCATATGCGAGCGCCTTGATTGATCTGTTTACGCAAGATAAATTCCAATGATACAAGCCATCGTTAATCAACGATCTGTTGGAGCGTCTCGAACAGTAACTACAAGACACGGAAGTGATGATAGAAGTAAACAAAGAAAGAACCTAATGTACTGGGGGGGGCGGGGGTCCTCGTATCCTCTCGACGGGGGAGACAGCAACGGGGAAATGCGACAGCAATAGAGAAATCTAAGGACTTGAATCCCCCCGCCTAGATTGTATGGTCCGCGAAGTCACTTTTTGATGGATTCGACAAATACACATACACACACACACACTTTTTGATGGATTGCTGAATAGCTTACTCAACAAGATACATCCGATTGATCTACAAGTCTGCTACATTCACAATTCTGCCACAGTCATCGGGATCGTCATCCCGGCCAAGGCGGCTCAAATCGATGCCTTGGTCGTGACCGGTGTGACTATCGCTTCATCGTTCTCTTTGGGCCATAGCATGACGTTCTCGTCGTGAGATATATTGCAAGATAACTTGTGGGCTTTGGCGGCGGTGACTGTAGGGTCTTCGAGGACTGCACAGTGCAGAGTCGGGTAGGAATGCACGGTTGAGGGCTGCAGAGTCTTCGGCGGCAATCTTTTTCCTCATCTCCCGGGTCGCTGCGATGCCGTTCAAAGCCATCGAGTGGCCGATCTTTCGTGCCTTCGAGAAGGTGCGGAAAACGCCCGGCGTGGGCGGCACTTGTGAGGAGGGAACAGAACTCTCTTTGCGGTTCTCTTCGAAATTGTTGTAGTTTTGTATGATGTGAAGGTTGAAAGGGGGCGTTGACGCGTTCCTCCAGTCGTTTTTTTTTTTTTTTACAGTCTCGGGCGTGGAGGGAGGATTCTGCGGATTCACAAAGAGTCAATAGTCGCTCTATTTGCCCCAGCCTTTTGTGTTAGCATCAGGAGAATGCGTCGCAGTGCGCTTGAAGATGGAATTGACGACGCAAGCCCCTTCTTTCGTGACCAACAGGGCCACGGAGTACGGAGTAGATGTAGTTACATAGTCGGAGCCCTTTTTAGGTTTCAGCGACGAGTACATGGCAGGTATTCAACGTGTTCCACTCGTAGAAAAGTTGGACGACGCAACCATTGAATCAGCGCACTACCCTGCTGCATGTACATATGTACATATGTAGTCATGTCATGGTCCTCTTGAGAAGAGAGCTAGCTGTCTTTCCTTCTTCTGTATCTTTGTTATTCTTGTCAAATGATGTCAATTTCTGTGTCGCCTTGGACCTATCGTAGAATCGAGTCGTGACAGTCACCACCATTACTTTTGAGGAAAAGCCTTGGCCTTCCCCGTCTTCGAATGCGGAATCCGACCGTGGATATCGCCTTGTATGCCGCACCAGATCTTTTAGCAACCCCGAATCCCATCTTCGCAGCGAATCTCATTCCCAGAATCCAAACTCATTCCTGGGATGCGAATATCATTATCCCTGCCCCGATGGCGCTGGGTCGTCGTGGCAATCGCGACGTACGCCACCGCTGAGGCATACTGGCCCGACGACATATCCGACCTCACCCCGAACTTAATCCCGTCGCAGGACAAGGCCGGCTCTCAGGGTCTGTTTCCGATGGTGGACTGCCATGACTTCGCGTTGGAGGAGGCCACGATTGATGAGATGCAGGAGGCTATGGGGAATGGCAGCCTGACGAGTGTCCAACTGCTGCATTGCTACATGATGAGGACGTTTCAAACGCAGCAGTACATCAAGTGAGTCTGTTTGGTCCACCCCCCTTTTCATCTGTTCCCGGTCACATTTCCGCCTGCTGGCCTTGAGAAATTTGCGACGCACAGAAGGATGTAAGAAAAGTATACAACGCAACACTGAAACCGCATCTTGCTACCTACATAGCTCCGTATTGCAGATCAACCCCGACGCCTACGCCATTGCCGCCGCCCGAGACGCGGAACGCAAGGCCGGCCAGATCCGCAGTCGTCTTCACGGCATTCCCTTCACAGTCAAAGACAACATTGGCACGAGGGATAGCTTAGAGACCACAGCGGGGAGCTGGGCCCTCGTAGGAAGCCGGGTAAGCCGCGACGCTCATGTCGTTGCTCGGCTGCGCAGCGCGGGCGCCGTTCTCCTCGGCAAGGCCACCTTGAGTGAGTGGGCGGACATGCGCAGCACGAACTACTCGGAGGGCTATTCGGCGCGAGGTGGGCAATGCAGGAGCGCGTATAACTTGACCGTGAATCCGGGGGGGAGTTCATCGGGGAGCGGCGTGGGGGTGGCAGCGAATGCGGTTGCATTTTCGTTGGGGACGGAGACGGATGGAAGCGGTGAGTGGCGCGTACGCGTGTATTTATATATATATATATGTACATATATACGTACAAGGAGACAGATACCATCTATCTATATCGTACTCAGGCTGACTTGACACAGTTATAAACCCCGCCGCGAGAAACTCCATAGTCGGCTTCAAACCCACCGTCGGCCTCACCTCCCGCGCCGGAGTCATCCCCGAGTCAGAGCACCAGGACTCAGTAGGCACCCTCGCACGTACCGTCCGAGATGCCGTCTACGCCCTCGACGAAATCTATGGCCCGGACCGCCACGACAACTACACCGCCGCGCAGGAGGGGCGAACGCCTTGCCGCCACGGCGACGGATACGCCCAGTTTCTCACCACAAAGGCCTCCCTCCGGGGCGCAACGTTTGGTCTTCCCTGGAAGAGCTTCTGGGTGCACGCCGATCCGGACCAGCAAGCCACGCTAACATATCTCCTTAGGTTGATGGAAGATGCGGGCGCGACTGTAGTCAACAACACAGAGATTACGGGCTACAAGACCATCGTGTCGCCGGATGGATGGAATTGGGACTACGGCACAGCGCGGGGTCGTCGGAATGAGTCGGAACTGACGTATATCAATGTGGATTTTTATAACAATATTAATTCGTACCTGGCTGAATTGGAGAACACCAAGATTCGCAGCCTCGACGACATCGTGCAGTACAATTTCGATAACGACGGCTCCGAGGGCGGGAACCCCTGGCCACGTGGCCATCCGGCTTGGTATTCAGGCCAGGATGGCTTGCTGGCTTCGCAGAAGACGAGAGGCGTCCAAGACGAGACGTACTGGCAGGCGCTGCATTTCTGTCAGTCGTCCGCTCGGAATGGTATCGATGACGCACTGAGGCATAGGAAACAGGCCAATGCCAACAGCACGGTCGAGACAGGGACTGATACTGGCATGCTCAATGGCCTGCTCGTCCCCGCGGCCGTCGGCCAGAGCTACCAGATCCCCGCCCAGGCCGGCTACCCAGTCATTACCATCCCGGCCGGCATTGAAAGCGACTCGGGCATGGGGTTTGGTCTCGCCATCCTGCAGACTGCATGGGCGGAAGCCGAGTTGGTCAGATGGGGCAGCGCGATTGAAGACTTGACGCGAGGGACAGAGTTTGCCAGGACGAAGCCCACATGGAGAGGATATCTGCAGAGAAATGTGCCAGTGCCTTTGTGAAGATTTGGACACGCAATCTATACATGGTTTTTTTTTTTTGAAGAGAGTACATGCAGGCTGAGAATAGAAATGAAGACAAGGGGAAAAAAGGGTCCCCTAAAAAAACGAATCCAGTTTCGTGGTGGGAAAATTCAGTAGCCCAGCACTTAGATTCCATTTCTCTACCCCTACAACACATTCTTTCGTAGGTTCTGACATAAAAGGTCCTCGTATCTACCCATCACAGTTTCGCAAACAAGCTCTTACAAGCTCCCCCGCCCAGCTGGACGAGCGTGCTCTTGACACGCATATACGCCTGTAGACCCTCGTGACCATTCTCCAACCCAATGCCGCTCATCTTCCACCCACCAACGGGCATCTCGGCGGGCGAATACCCCCAGGTGTTGATCCAGGTGATGCCAGCGTCGAGCTGGCGAACAATCTCCTGCGCGAGACCAACATTGCTCGAGACCACGCCAGCGGCCAAGCCCAGGGTCGTATCGTTGGCGCGACGGACTACATCGGCTATCCACTCTTCCTGCGAACGGCCCTGCGTGCGATACGGCAGGAGACACATGACGGGACCGAAGATCTCCTCGCGCGCGACGCGCATGTCGTCGGTACAGTTGGTAAAGATGACGGGGCTGACCCAGAAGCCGCCGGGGGTAGGTTGCTCGCTCTGAGCGTCGAGAGCACCGTCGTAAAGGACCTTGGCGCCATCGACATCCTTTCCGTGACGGATGTACATCTTGACCTTGTCGCAGTGAGTAGCACTGACAAGAGGCCCAAAATTGGTGCTCGGGTCCCGCGGGAGTCCCATGCGGATACCTTCACGGCAGCGCTGTACAAGGCCGTGCTCAACAGCGCCGAGGAGTGTATCCGGGACAAAGACGCGGGTGCCGTTGGTGCAGACCTGGCCCGTGGAGAAGAAATTGGCAGCCATGGCAATCTCAACAGCCTCATCAACGTCCGCGTCAGGCAGGATGACGACGGGGCTCTTGCCGCCGAGCTCCATGGTGACGCTCTTGAGTCCCTTGGAAGCCTCGCTAGCGACCCGGCTCCCCGTGCTGACCTGGCCCGTGAAACTGACCTTGGCGATGGCGGGATGCGCGACCAGCGACGCCCCGACGGCCTGACCATCCCCGTAGACGACGTTGAAGACTCCGGCGGGGAGGCCGGCCTCGATGTAGATCTGCGCCAGTGTGTTTCCGTGAAGCGGCGTCACCTCACTCGGCTTGTACACCATGCAGTTTCCCGCGGCTAGACAGGCAGCCGATTTCCACAGCGCAATCTGGATTGGGTAGTTCCAGGCACCGATGCCGGCGCATACGCCTAGGGGTTCGTGGCTCGTCAAGATGTAGGCGTCCTGTCGCAGTCGGATGTGCTGGCCCGGCAGCCGCGCGGATATCAGATGAGCGTAGTACTCGAGCACTTCCACGCCGGTGACGACATCGACCGTGGACGTCTCAGCCCAGGCCTTGCCTGTATCGAGCGTCTCTGTGAGGGCGAGGGCGTCGTTACGCTCACGCAGCAGGGCCGCTGCCCGTAAGAGAACCGCCGCACGCTCAGGAGCGGGCGTCTGCGACCATCGCGGAAAAGCTGCCTGCGCGGCGGCCACAGCATCGTCGAGCTGCTGGCGCGTTGTGGTGTAGACGGTGGCCAGAGGCTTGCCGGTGGCGGGATCGATGGACTCGAATGTCGTCGACGCCGACGACGTCTGCGGCTGGGGCTTGCCCGAGTGGAAGGTGTGAATTTCTGAAGCAAACGTCATGGTGAGACTTGGAGTCGAGGGAACGCACTGATCCGGCTGACATGAAGCTATTTACATGGCTCCAATGCGCTGCGAGAAGCTGAAGTCACAGTTGTCGGCCCGAGACGAATGAGGGGGGCCGAGAAAACAGGCGCTGGATATGTATTGGGTTACGGGTATACGCAGAGCTGCGCTAGCTGAGTTCAGCGACGCCCCCACCTTTTGATTGAACGCGGTTTGGATACGGAGTATCGGTAGTCATTTGGATTGAAGATTCTGAACTTTCGCATCATTTCCTTTCGCGTCCATCCGGTCATCATCCCTGCTGTAGTCTAGGAAATGACTCGTTCAGTTTTCCGTAACTCTTCTTACTGCACCCACGAAATCTTTGATGATCGCGTTGAGTGACGAGACCTCAACGACTGCATTCTTCTCGGCATACGACGCTGCTTCGTCGTACCTCGCCAGCCATAGCTCCCAGTTGTTTGGGTTCCTCATTTGTTGGAGACTTGGAGTGCTTCATGGTATCGGTCTTGCGCTTGGTCTAGTTATGTCGAGCAGGAGCCCAGAGTCCTCACCCGCGAGCCCCGAGCCAGTTGAGCCTGCCGCACCCGCCGACACTGAGCCAGTCGCTAGTCGCCAGCATCGAGTCTGATCAGTACGACTCAGCTGAAGATGTCGAAATCCACGCACAGAACAGATCGTGGTAGCCTCAAAGCCTCCGCAGAATACAGAGCAAACCCACCGCACGACCCCGTCGCCAGCCCCCGAGACCAACATGCCTGCGACCGACAACGACCACCGCCCTCCAGGCCCTGCTGACCCGGATGGATCAACGTGAGCAGGTCGCCCGCCGAGAGTGTTTTCGGCGGCAAGAGCTTCCGACCAACCGGTTACGCCGCACGACCGGAGTTCAAGTCGTACGACTCCGATCACGACAGCCGGGCGAAGGAGTCGCGGTACAAGCCGAGCGTATTCACCGGCGACCGTGACCACTTCGACAAGTGGGTTCCCCAAATCACAGATAGTTGCAACTTGCCGCCGCGACGACGAGACATTCAAGATTGAGCAAGATGACATCGTGATGATCGTAAGCTATCTGGATGAGAAGTCGACCAACCTGATTGACTCGCGGTACATTTGCCCTGAGAACCCGTTCCGTTCAACTGTCGAGGTGATCGCTACGCTCGCTGGCGTCTATCAGGACGATAACAAGGCCGCTCGCGCCCGCAAGGAGCTGTTCGGACTGACCTACGAGTCCAGCAGGGGGAGAATACCCAGCAAGTCAGTAGCCGTGCCAACGGCCTGCCTGCTCTACACGGAACCCATATATAGACTGACCCCCCAGTATCTACATACGTCTCTGCTCCTGTTTTGCTTTTCTTCTATTTTGTATTTTTAAACTCTGTATGCCGTGGAGGCCGCCTCTGACTCACTGGTTCAGCGGGTTCTGCCTCTGGCAAAATACCGCTTGTTCCATGACTTGAGCCCGTACCTACCTATGGAAGGCGCTGACGCCGGATATCACACAAAGTTATTTTGGGTGTGTGGGCACGTGACCTAATGTGAGCCCCGTACGTCTGTATTTTGAACTCACAAGTGTTCACTGACAAAGTCTGACAATCAATTACCCATTCACCACTTTCGTGATTTCCAAGTTGTCCAAGACCATCGCGCACTTCCGTTGTCCGACTTTTCGTCTTGGAAAAGAGCCTCGCTCATGGCCACCAAGGCGCTCGCATTGTGGCCGTGCTATTATTACCAAAACAATGCTTCTTGAACAGCTAATAATTACTTTGCGTCTCAAGTTCAACAAGCCTATGCTACCAATATCATATCGCATAGAGCCCACACAAAAAAAAAAAATCAAGACCATCACCCTCATTGCCTTTGTGATGGCTGCTTCTCCGTATCTCCCGTCTTCGGTTTCGATTTCGATTTTGACTTCAATGACCCTTTTTTCCATTGCTTCACTCGGAAAAGGTAGTATACGAGAACGGCGACAAAGATGTTAAACAGGATGTACGCCCACATGAGGCCGAAATTGCGAACGCGATCGTCCCAGAATATGTTGGACTGAGACAGAATCTGATCCGCGTTACGGACACTACAGTACCGGCACTGCGAGGTGGCTGCTGGGTTTCGCAACACACCCGGTGACCTGCTGATCAGAGGCTGCAGATACTCACCGCACGTCATGCCTTGAGGTGGGTCGAAGACGTTCAATTCAACATCAGAGCATTCAATGGCTCGTTCGTGAAGCTCGGTTCCCACGATGCCACCGATCCAGTACGTGAATGGACTGACACGATACATGAAAATCCTGGAAAATACTTAGCCTCATGAGATGCCAGGGGAAAAGATCATAGGCCAGTTTTCAATAGGAAAAAAGAGAAGGATAGACACGTGACACGTACCAGAACCCGGGGAGGGCCTTCGCAGTCTGCAAAACACCACTGAAGACGGTGCTCATGAGGGAAAGCACAATGACTACGCTGCCGGCGGTATGTGGATCCGGCATGGCAGCCTGACACATGATGGCAAATGAAGACGCATAAATGAACAGCTGGATAACGAGGGCCAGCACGAGTCCTTGGCGGTCGGAGCTTTGGATGCCAACGACAGGATAGTACGAGACCGCCCAGATCAGGACGCCAGTGACAATCTGATAAGGGATTTCGACGACAACGTTGGCGATCATGAAGACCTGCCACGAGTACGCCTTGCTGGGACGTTCTCGCACTTCGTACAGCGATCGCTGAGTCACGAACAAGGGTTGAATCTAATGGGATAACTTAGTTGTTGGTGCGACTTATTGGTCAAGATTGGGACGCAAGGGCATGCAAGCCGGAAACCAAACGTACCTGTTGCACAATCAACGAAAAGATGGTCGTAATCATAAATGTATTGAAAATGACAGCCTGTGTGCCCGCTATGGTCGATTTGGCGTCGTAAAAGGTAAACCCGATAAACAGGCCAGCAAAAATACCCAAAGCGAGCTTGGCGAAAATGTAGGCCGGCATTCTCCAGTACTGCTGGAAGATGCGATGCGTGACGACCTGCAGCTGCCACACCAGCGGCATGGCGTACATTGTGTGCTTCCGAGTCGAAGGATCGTCCTCTGCCGGTGTCTCGTGCTTCGTCTCGGCATGGATGGCATCCATTTCTTGCATCATGGCCGCTCGCTCGGGGCTCGTCCGCCAAACGTTATACCAGTCCTCATTCTGATCATTCTGGCCGTGATTAACAATT
>SRPQ01000078.1:0-54586 GCA_018360075.1 Claviceps cyperi | reverse complement strand
AAGCCCTTGACGTCCCGGATAAGGCACACCTTCTGACAAAGTGGCTGATCGCCACAAACCGGCTGCACCAATTCGCGCTGGCCTCAAAATTGCACCAAGAATGGGACGCAGAACCCGGACTGGATTGACCAGCCCACCAACACTCCTCCAGCGACTGCAGCCAAGCGGGCAAGCAGCGCACCCTTCTACAAATGACTGAGCAAACTTCCAAGGACGGACGGATGGTGGCGTATAGGTTTTCCTCCCTGCACTAGGGTTTTTCCTGCGCGGCTTATGTAACAGATGTACTAGCTATTAGGCTCATCCCTATCTAGAGTAACTATTTACAAAAAAAAAAAAAACTATGTAGAATGATGTGCGGCCTGATGTTGCAAGAGTCGAGCGGAATTGACCACTGCATCGACTCATGCATGAAAGACCGGACGCGTTGTATTGCCACGACATTATATGCATTTCGTTCCTGAGACACTGACGGTAAAAAAAAAAAAACTTAGACACCCCGATGTATTCCCGCTCGCGACAGTTACAGAGCATTCAATCCACGTCGATCAAATGAGAATATTCAGTTGCGGCGGATAACCTCATCTTCACGACCACAAGTCCTGTGTGGCCTGGAAACTCCCGAGTCTCACAGCGGCTTTGCGTCTGCGGTACAGACATACCGCATGATCACCATAGGAGACTGCCGAGAACTATAAAATATGGGCTGCGAATGAGACTAGATAGCATCTTTGAGTGCGGACAAAAGGATTTTCTTCCGACATACGTACTTCGATTTAATCATCTCGCGAGGGTCGCCCCTCACACAGTCAAAAACAGCAGACATGTGGGCCCGCTCCCGAGTCGTCACGGAAGCAATCCCGGTTGTTGGGAGGAAATCGGTCATGGAAACGATCCAATCCATGAAGTCCTCCTTTTTCCGCTCGAGAAGCTTCGGGCTGGGAGAGCGTCTCGTGAGCTCTCGGAGTCCTGATCCTCGCCGTAGGTGACTCTGTCTACGCTAGCAAGAAGGGAATCACTGCTGTATCTAGCCCCAACATCTCGTCTTGATCAGCAATGGGCCAGCCCATGGCGCATCAATAAGGGGAAGATTGCAGTTACATTCTCGAGAACCCGGAGTGGTACAAAGGAAACATGCTGTTTCATGCCGATCAATCATGTACGCAAGGCGGCGGACGATCCTTTGCCGCAAGAGCATGAAACAGCTTGCTTTCTTTGTACCAGTACGGGGCAGTCCGGGGTCGTGAGAACGTAAATGAAGCCTTCATACTTTAATGCGCCTCGCGCATTGCGAATCAAGACGAGTTGTTGAGGCTAGATACAGCAGTGATCCCCTTCTTGCTAACGTACCTGATAGACTCTGACAGAGTCACAGACGGGCCAATCAACGGGGCATCGCGTCTTGTTGGCCTGCGCCTCGTACAGCATCTGGGCTTTTCAAGGCATTATTGTGGACAATGGCTTGAACGCCCTTGAGTTGTGACCACCTTCGTGGCAAGTTTAGGTGCCATGGCATTGAGCGCTTCGATGTCTTGATGAAGTTCTCTCCCAACCATCTGCCTGTTCCGGCGCTGCAGAATATTGGCGGAGCTACGATGGAATTGAGTGCCCTATCTTATCTACATGGTCATGAATACATACTCTACCCTTCAGGCTTCGAAACTTTCGGCATGTTGTGAGATATGCATTTGTCATATGTTTCGTACACAGTGATTGATGATGGAATCATATTGATACCTATGCCTGTTCCTAATGCTATCTCCACTGGGTTGGGCTATTGTGGTCGATTATACCTGAACGCCTGAGATCATGACAGGAACATTTCCCTTAGAAAGCTAGTACATAACCTTTTTCCCCCTGAACGCCGTACGAAAAAAAAAAAATCAACTAGCTAACTTAGGCCTGCTGGTCGCTAAGGATGTCGGAATCGCCAGCGTCAAGGATCGCCATGGTGGAGCAGCGGAAAAGCTTGCCACAGGCAGTGCCCAACTCAATCTGTGAGGACATTTGCGTAAGCACAAGTGAACCCTCCAAAGTCTGGATCAGACTTCTTCTCTGGGCAGATCGCATGGATGGTCCCTCTCGGCGAAAGAAAGAGGACCAACCCAAACGGAGATGTCGCATTACGAGGAAAGCACGAGAAGGCCTTTGCCTCAAATGTTCCGACGCAGGTAAATATGTGAACTTACGTTGTTCCCCGAGAAGTGGTGGATGGGCGCCTTCGACAACATGCTGTAGTATTCCAGCTCTGACTTCCGCAGAGGTGGCGTGTTGCCGGCAATGATAATCAACTTGGCCTTGCCAGACCGCAACGACTTCAAAGTCGACCTATAGCCGAGTGTGACTGAAATGCATGTTAGCATGGAAATCTCAAATGACAGCGTTGAATTTAGCGAGACATCAAGTACGGAGTACTATTTGGCCGTTTTGAAAGGCCAAACCGCACTGGTCGGCCAAGCAATTTCAACAACAGAGACCGAGATTATGTTCGTACCCTTGCCTGATTTCATGACGAGCGCCAGCTTTGAATTGATGCTGTTTGCCTCCTTCTTGCTCTTTTTTTGCGGAGCCATAATGATTTTTTTAATCTTGGGCGACTGGGCGATTTGACAAGTTCTTAAGATCGAAAATTTGGTGATGTTGAAGTAGGTGTCTTGCAGAGTCTGTCTGCGGGGCAGGCTCCGTCCAGGTATAAATATGTACTTCCAAACCTGCCACACTTTTAGCCCTAAGCCGCCGAGATTTAGGCGAAAGGCGCCAATTCTAGACGCAGTCTCGCAGCTTGCTCAATCAGCGCTGTCACATCGGACATCCATCAACTCAGTTATGTATCATTATGAGACGCCCCAGGCCGACTTTCAGAATATGTATCATGATATTATCTTTAATCATGCATGCGGCAGTGGCGGGGTAACATACTCCGTACAGCCATCACTCTCTATTACCTAGTTGAACTCCTGCCGATTCCACTGCAAGAGTGCCTTCGACTGACTAGCAGCGTGACCTACGACAATGCCGTTGGAGACCAGCGGGATCCCCATTCAAAGACTGTGGTAAAGGAGATACGTAGAAGCATGGATTGCGTTTGAAAATGCTGGCTTCAAGCTCTAGACTGATTACGCCTGAATTGATGCTGAACCTCGGGTGGTAGAGTATGTACATTTACCCTCATTCATTGGTATTGCCATCGGACGGGAATAATGGGAGGTGTTCTCCGCGTTAAGGAAGAAAGAGAACTTGTGGATGATTCCACATTTAAGGAGATGTGAGGATTTGTACATGTAGTTCAGTATCTCAAGGGGGTTTGGAGAATAACGCAGGCCACGATCGGATCATTTTTCTTTTTTGGTACAATCGGGTCATACGAATAAACCAGCAGTAACGGAGAGTATGCATCGATCTAACTTGACCGCGCGGTTTCAACATCAT
Source organism: Claviceps cyperi (assembly GCA_018360075.1). NCBI lineage: Eukaryota > Fungi > Ascomycota > Sordariomycetes > Hypocreales > Clavicipitaceae > Claviceps > Claviceps cyperi. The sequence continues at coordinate 51,157 of SRPQ01000078.1, read as the reverse complement.
GGCCAACAAAGTCAATGTAGTGAGCCTTGTTCTACGAATCGAAAAGAAACGCCGAATCACGAGATGTGCCCCTGAATAGTCGGGCCTCTTCTCACATTTCTTTCGGAGCGCCAGACAATCCTGCCTCCTCCCATGTTGATTCCAGTGAAGCAGCAGCCACAGCGGGACGGGACCGTAAAACTTAAGCAATGATAGAAGGCATTCCCTTGAATGCGATGCTCGTTTCAGGGCTTAGTCTTGATTATGTTCGCCCGAGTTCGGGGCTCCTCCGCCTTCGTTTCCACCAGGACAGCTTCTACTGCAAGCTTCCTTCAAAATAACAGTTCGATGATCTATCTGCGCTATAGGTCAGGCAGGTATGTGCATCAGGCAGCACGAGTATAAATCCCAGGTCCCGTTCGCAAAGCGCAGTTCAATCATCTATCTGCGCTACAGGTCAGACATATCGAACAACGCAGGCACACCACTCCAATTCCCCCTAGACCTCTCTTCCCAGTACCCATCCTTGCCAGTCTTAATCTTCCAAACCTCCTCTCCCTCAGGACTATCCTCTGCTCTGACAAACCACCGCGGCCTATGCACCTCTCCACGATCCTCTTGCTCGCGACGCCGACTCCGTTGTGCTTCTTCAAGGTTGTGCTTCCACTTCTCAGCTGCATCTAAATCACCCTGCTCCGCATAACGCTGATCGGGTCGTAGTCGACAGTCCGTTGGAGCCATTTTGCCCTTTTCAATGTCGGTGATTTCGTTGAGGGTAGCCGCGAACATGGTCATTCCATACGTCTGGGTCGCATTGTCAACCAGTTGGCCAACCTGCCAGATTTCCTCACTGGCTGCCTTGCCCGGCCCGACGGTCTTGAGACCTCCGGTCCATGTGCCCATTAGACCACTGCCTGTGTCGCTTCCATCTGGACTGAATGTGGTGACATATACGTCCTCAGCCCGCCCACCAAACATGCCTTTGCTCTTAAAATCGACGCATGCTTTGTGGCCGGTGCTGTCGTTGTTCACGTGCATGGAACCGACAGGCTCAACGTACTTTTCTCCCATCACGACGTTGCGCAAAAACATGGTGGCGATGTTCCAAGAGTATAGCTCGTCGCTGCCGTCTGTCAGCCGCAGGACCACCCGGACACGGCCGTCTGTGGTAATTTCGGCGCTCTTGCCCCAGAACTTCTGGCCTGGTGCCGGAGATTGGGAGAACGACCAGGCCGCTGAGTCTGCTTGCATGGCTAAGCGCACTGGACGATGTTGCACTTTCTCGACGAGGAGGCGGAAACCCCCGGGCACGTCCTTGCTTGTTCGGACCAACTCAAAGGTTTCACCCAGAAGTGGATTGAATGGCTTCCGAATAGCTCGCTCTTTGGCTCGACCTCCGCTAAACTGGGAGACGGCGAATGCGCTGATAAACAGGAGGCGCTCGGTCGCGCTCTTCTGTCTAGAGGCCTTGTCCAGTAGCTGGACGTACTCGAGTGGCTCAGCCACTTTCTGCAACAGAGATATGGGCTCGTTGGCGGAGACAGGCATGCTGATAGTGCTGAGATCTTTTCCGACATTTTTTCGGACAAAAGCAATCAGACTAGGGGGCAGGACAGTTGACGGCGGGATCCCTGTTCGCCGTTGTACAGTCTGGTCGAGGGGCAGAGGCGCGAGAGTCTTTGGTCTGATGGGATAAATGTCGCCTGCGCCATCGATTCCAACCCCGTCCTCATCCTCCATGGAAGAGACGGAGGAGCTTTCGTGTATAGATTCCTCTTCGACATCAGTCTCGGCAGATCCGTCCTCGCTGCCGTTGATTTTGACGACTCCCGATTTGACGTCCTCAGCATCGAAGAATTCGTCCGTGGATGTTGTTTCGATACTCATGCGCGAGTTGACTGCGGCGGCAGGTGAGTGTGGAAGTCGTCTTCTCTTGCTGTTGGCGATTAAGGAGGTGAATTCGGAGACAACGGAATCCAAATCAGATAGTAGAGCCTCGCAATGATCGTGTAGAGACATTTCCTCCTCAGTCACCCCTCGAGATCGTCTTTTAGAAGATAGCTGGCAGCCTGCACCTGCTGCCGCGCCGGTTGTCGCCACTGCAGCACTTCCAGACGATGATACGGCTGTGGCAGCAGAATTAGTCCGCTGCCTCGGTGCAGGAGGGCCGAGCACGGGTGCGCTAGGCTTTCGCTTCCAAAACGACTTCTTTTCCGTCATGTTCGGGAAGTAGCCCTCTTTTTCCTCCTCCCCAACAACTATAGACTCAGGAGATATTAGTTGCGCGTTTTGTGTGGATCTTGACCTCGGTACCTGAGCCACTTCCTTGGTCAATCGTCGCAGTGCATCTCGAGTCCCAACAACACGGCTCACAAGTGTTTCGACTTGCTGCCACTCAACATCTTCGGTATGGCCAGATCCATATGTCTGTCGCAGACCTCCTGCATTTAGCTTGAGCACCGGTTTGGAGGGTTTGCTCGACATTCCTGGACCTTGAGCAATGCGACTGGCCCGCTCGAGAGAGCGTGCCCACTCCTGGAACTCCTTGTCATTTGGTGCTCTCAAATGCCACACCTCGGCGCCCGAATCAATGCTGATTTCTCGTCTTCGCTCATCGGCTGCAATCGCCGCAAGGCTGAGAGGAATCGCCCCACGAAGTGCGGACGAATTTCGATTGTAATAGTATGATAGGGTGCATGTACAAAAGTCGAGAGAGAAGAAACGACGAGCATACCCTTGTCCCTTTTTCCGGCGTCTTTTTGAGAGCGTTCCAACGTGATAGTTTGTGGGAGCAGCAGTCATATCGCTTATTCCGCCTGTGGATGCAGCTCTCGCGCGACCAGCGCTGGGTAAACTATCGACTGAGGCGGATGGACCATGCTCGTTGTTTTGGGTAGCATGTTTTCCTAGGCTGGATTGGCTGGCTTGCGCGTTGGGTAATTGCAGATTAGGTAGGTTTGCGGCGGTCTGTGGAGGCGCGCCGGTCGGATACGTGAGCACAACGAACGTCGCAGTCTTGGACGTTTGCTTTGAGAAGGTGTTGTCGAACACTAGGCCGTACATGCCGCCATCACCTGTATGAACGTCGTGTGTACCCCTGGACACCTTGTCCGCCTCGCATTTGCCGTGCCACGAGATGGGTATAAAGCCTTTGGCAGTTAAAAGATCTTGCGCGGTCGCTTCTTTCTTCGGGAACCTGCTGCCTTTGCCATCCGCGAGGGCAGCGACGTGAGCACTGCCGTCAAGTTCGTCGCCATTCGTAGAGAAAGTTGTCGTTGCACCAGTGCCAGGATGCCTCACAATGCCAAAGTTGCTGCAAAATTGAACCTCGTCAGCCAGATTGTGCTGCACTATGAACGCAAAGTAAAGGTCACCCACATGGACTTCTTGTTTGGCTGCACACTCCAAGAGAGGGTGTTATCTTCGTCGACCCTAACCCAGCGAACGATGTACGACTGTGAAGAGGCTCGAATGAGTACATGAAGCTACCTGGAAGACGGGTCATATGGCTCCGAATTGAGAGAGATTATGATGCCAATACCTCGTACCTTGCTGTGAACTTCGAGCTTCTCGATGCCAGCCATGCTATCAGTTGTTGCACGGTGCTGCTCTTTGGTTCTACTCGGTCCCTCGGGAGATAGATACAGGGGCGGTTATTCTGGGCCGGCGAGAATGGTGCCTTGTGCAAAACACTTCTTGTAGCAATGTGACATGGCTTTTTTTCGCGTGGTGCAAAAATGAGTCGGCGCCTGGTCGGTTTCAGTCGCTCGCGGGGAAAGTCTTGGGGGCTTGAGGAAAAAGGAAATCAAGGGGGACCAAGCACCTGGTTATTCCCGAGGCATCTATCGCAGATGTGTGAGCAAGGTCCAAGGAGTACGGAGTACCTAGCACGAGTAGGTAGATACGGGGAAATTGCGTCCAGCGCCGGGGTCTCTGTGAGCATGTTGGCAATGGAGGCCTGAGCTGCATGCGTATGGGGCGAGGAGAACGGACGATGACAGATGATGCTTGGCTCCTGGCCAATCTGCAGCCGCGGCTTCAATGTCGGCTCCACTTGCGAGCCAGCTGCGCAGTGTACTCCGGAGTCTGCAGTTGGTTTTCGGATAAGCGTTGGCACACGGGGTCGGGACTCGGAGGCGGCAACGCGGAATCGGCACACAGCGTTGCCAAGTTCCAACAACGTGAAAGTGGAGGACGGGGTTTTAAGTTTTAACGTTGTATGCAAGTCGATCTGGTTTGTACGTATGTATGTGTATGAGTGCCTGTTCAAATTTCTAGACACGGTTGCGGACAATGCTCGCCACGACTTCACCCTGCCGTCATTAATTATTCAGCTTGTTGCCCCGCAAAGCACCGTTTCGGCGACAAGGCGACTCAGGATCCATGATCATACAATCATACACACAGCAGAGAAAGACGAGGCAATGGGCGTCGACGTTGCGACAATGCTCACAAGAGACGAGTTGCATCTTCACGACGACGCGCCATCCGGGGCATCGTGGACAGAGCATCCGCTTCCATCGCTTCCATCGCTTCCATCGCTGCCATCGCTTCCATCGCTTCCATCTCGGCCTCCATACGAGATTGACCCCACTCCTACCTACCTACCTACTCGGAACGGTCGCAATGATGACTGCAATGGCCGCAAAGACCCCCAAGACCCCCGAGCGTTCCCCTCAAGGGACTCTCGGTCCACTGAAGCAACGCGCGCTAGCAAGTTCATCTTCTCCTTTTCGACCCAAGGGCTTTTCATTACCCTTAGACAATCCCCCGACCACCACCCGCCGTACAAGATTCCCTCACGGTCTTCTGTTTGTCTAGCTTTCCCACGGCCTTGGTTTCCTGGGCTTGCTCTTGAATTAAAAATTTGGCATGACAGTAATTGCACTGGTGCGGCCGTGCTTCAACTCCCTCCCAATTGCTTTCCATTCCCAGACCAAGAATTCGGCATGATTTCGACCCGCATCTGCTATCGACCATCGCTGGCCTTCGTTCCCTTTATTCGCCTACCGCTTATCTACGATCCTGTGGCCAGATGATCTGTCTCGTCTCGTCAGACTTCGCATCCCGAATATAGGCTCGAACGGCTTTCCTGTTGCTGAATATGTCGGGTGTTCTGAGCAAGCGCCAGCAGGCGCGCAACGAGAAGGCCCTGCAAGACCTGGTTCGTAACATTCCAGGCAATAATCAGTGTGCGGATTGCCATGCAAGAAATCCAGGTACGTTGCGGGTTGGCTTCTCCAGGTCTATCGAAAAATCTTCTAATCATGGTTTCCTCTATAGCATGGGCATCGTGGAGCGTATGTTGCTAGCAATCCTGAATCACGCCACGGCAGCTTTCGTGGGCTGTATCACTAACACGTCAGTAGCTCGGAGTATTCCTGTGCATGCGGTGCGCCACCATTCACCGTAAACTGGGCACGCATGTATCCAAAGTCAAGTCACTTAGCATGGATAGCTGGTCCAATGAGCAAGTTGATGTGAGTGAGAAGAGGATGATCAGCGCTCCAAGGAGACGCTTTTGGCGGACACAAACTCACATTGAGACAGAACTTGCGTAAAGTCGGCAATGTGGCCTCGAACCAAATATATAACCCAGAATCCAAGCGGCCTCCAGTACCAGTAGACGTGGACGAGGCCGACTCTGCCATGGAACGCTTCATCAGGCAGAAATACATCCACAATGTGGCAACTGAATCCCGAAAGTCTCCCAGTCCGCGGTCTGACGAAGGCATCCCCCCCCCTCTGCCGCCCAAAAACTCTACCAAGTTTGGTTTCAGAGCAGCATCGTCCATTTTTCCACTTTCGTCTCGGGTGAGGAAGGAACACCGCGACGCGACTATCTCGAGTGACGGCGATGTGGATTTTTCGACTCTAGCCAACAAGCCCTCGAGGTTGTTCGGCTCAGCCGTCGACTACGACGGTACTGAAGACCTGGACAGGAAGGTGGCTCGGCTACGTGAAATGGGCTTCCAGGATAGCCAACGTAATGCTATTGTGCTCAAAGGCGTGAATGGCGACATGAACAGGGCGATTGAAGCATTGATACGCTTGGGTGAGGGCAGAAGTCGGTCGCCCGGTCCAGCCCCGCCTCCACGGGATCCTGTACTTCGTTCAGTCAAATCCATGACTCCTCTTACATCGCGATCTAGCTCACCTGGCCTCGGACTTAGTCTGAATGTTCCACCAAAGCCATCAAATGTTGACCGGCCAGCCACTTCCTCGACCGCATCAACGAACCCATTCGACATGATGGCCATCGCTCAACCTCAGACCGCGCAATCGACGGGTTCGTTGCATCACAGAAACCCGTACAGCGGCACAAATAATCCTTTTGGGCCACCAGCGCACCAGGCCGATCTAGTCGGTATAGCCTTTCAAAGTCTTGGACCATCTTCATCTCAGCCGACCTCGTTTCCTCCGAATCATGCAGGGGTGATGTCGCATATTCCTTCGCCCCAAATCCTGCAACAGCAGCAGCAGCAACAACAACAGTACATGCTTACTTCAAGTCCAGCCGGCATGCAGCAGTATCAGCCTATGACTTTTCAAAATAACTCCATCTATCCCCATATTGTACCACAAATGCTGCAACCAGTGCAAACCGGCTACAATCCATTCCTCTCTCGACCTTCAGGCCCGACGTCATTACCACAGAGCACGATGATAGGCTCAGAACTGGGAAGTTCCGTGAACAACCCATACGCACGATCTCCAGCGACCAGAATAGGGTCTCCTCCATTAGGCCAGATTCCAGAACAAGTAACATCTAAATCCACGCAGTCTCCTCGATTCATGACAACCTCCTCACAGCATTCATCAATGTCAACAAATCCCTTCTTTTTGAACAACCCGCTACAGCAAATGCCTCTGGCGCAACAACAGCAGCTACCACCTCAGCAAGTACAGCAAGCTACCTCGATATCTGGTCATCAGGCCCACGCCAATCAGCAACTGTACTTTCAGCATTCCAGATACGACAAGGCATCAATACTGGCTCTGTACAATCAACCGGGATCCAACGTTCATCCCCAAGCAGCTGCAGAGCCAAATCCAGCTACAACAACTCCGAGCATTCCTAACGGCGAGGCTTTCATAGCACAACCTACACAGCACCCGTTGACGGAACAGCAATCACACAGTGTGTCGCAGCGACTGCCTGGAAATAACAATCCGTTCATAAACGAGACTATGGCAACGCAAGCCCGACATACTAGTAGGGAGAGTATGAATCTGGGCTTAGATATGTCATGGACAAATGGGCGCCACAGCCCAGATGCGTTCGCGAGTCTGAGCGCTAGGCATGCATAATAACGGCACGAGGAGGTGGCGTGACCCTGGCCCTGGCATGACCACTGCGAGACGTGGGCAACGAGTGTGGTTGTACTGTGTACCCAGGCATGGAGTACATAACCACCATGCCTGACATCACATGAGACACATGTACATATCAGATGGAAGTGGTATAGTGGAGACTAAAGGCACCGATGGATGATGTGGCGTATAATGCGGATCCTGACTGTACATAGGAAGCAATATTTGCTTCAAGCCTTCATACATATGTATGTGAAATAGTCATCCTAGGTGTTACTTGTGCTATTCGTTGGCGTTCGTTGTGCAAAAAAAGAATACGGCGCTAAGTTGGCATGGTGTCACGGCCGCTACTTCGTGCCTCATATGACTGCCAATTAGATCCGAAGCTGCCGACTTCGGATTCTGGTCCTTTTGGTCCAGTAGGCCCTGGCTCAGCGTGGCACATGGAATATTCACGAACCTCGGTCCCAACTTAAGTGAGTCGGTGGCTGCATGTGCCTCGTGTGTCATGTGATGACGATGTGGCCTCACTCCAAACCGCGCCGTCAGGTGAAGGCTGACTGTACGTCTAGGTATACTTATTGTTACTGTCTCAGACTGGTTGAGGCGGGCCGAATCGGATACCTACGTGAACAGTGCGAGGGACACGTCCGTTACAGAGTGCATTAGGTAGGTATGTAGGTATCTACTCGGGCAAGATACCTTAGGTAGGTATTTGAAAGTTCCCTTGGCATCCAGGCTGGCCGGATGGGGCCGTGGCCCTGGATGTCTCCACCTGGATGTCTCCACCTGGTCGGCGGCTTCTTTCAACCTTCAAGGGTCGTGGTCTCCGCTTCCTCCTTGTGCAACCGGTCCCCCCTCGGCTACTCTTCTCTTCACCAACCACACAACCTCACTCGCAACGCCAGACGACTCACAAAACGCGCTTCCTTCACAATCCCACACTGCTTCACGGCCAAGCCATCCCCTCTTCACCTAGGAACTCCTGTAGCACGAACACAAGACAGCCGTCTCCACCTAACTTTTGGACGGTTTCGACATTTTCCTCGCCACAGACCTCTCGATCTCACAAGAAACTTCTACTCCATATAAGATCAACACACGCACTCGCAACGGTCGCCAGATCTCTTTCGTCCCATCATCTTTTCTCAACCCAATTTCAAGACAACAGCAACCGTGGAATCCCGATAACAATGGCTCTTTTAAATCACGAAAATTTGCATAGTAGTAGTAATTACGGCGACGACACTGCCGCCCGGGTCAACGTCCTTGCCTCATGCTACGTCCTTGACTCTGCGGCCCAGCTCAAGGGCCTGCACTACTGCACTACCGGGGCTTCAGGTAGGTTTCTTGGCGTCCTCTTAACTAGGAGCATCTGTATTATGCTCCTTATCTTTAAATCATGACTTCAAGTGCTGACGGATCTATCACACCACGTAGGGGCCGAGTGGTATTCCTGAGGTTCCTACCTCAGGACTACCTTCCCCTCCGACAAGTCCCCCCCTCGCCGCATTCAACTCATCCAACCAGCTTGCTCTTCTTCCTAAGCAGAAGAAGAGCGGCAACCTGAGCCTCCGTGGCTCGGGGCGACGAGGGGGGGCAGCACTCATGATCAGGGAAGAATGTGAGAGATTCTTTTGTGAGTCCATGAAGACGGTTTTCCATGGTGAGATGAACCTGTCGATGAATGGCTCCTGCCTGTCAAGTGCTTATTTACAAACTCCACCGCCCGAGACGCATATGCATGACGCGTTCCGTCATGGCGCTCATCCAGAGTCTCGTGGAATTGAAGTGGTTTCATGGTTGGAAGTCTGGGACTACGCCGGAGGTGCAAGCTTCCGCGCCTTTGTGACAAGACAGGAACAGGAGAGATCACTGTTTGTGTTTTTCGATGTCGAAGGCGCTCTCGGGAGAGACCTGAAAAAGGGGTAAGTCACAGGAGATGAGAGATCACCACGAATCCGGAATGAGCATGTGCTGACCGCGCTCATAGTCTTATGGCTGTGATTGATCTGGCCGATGGCCCCTTGGCTTGTTCCCACGTTGTGACCTGCATTGATCGACGCATGCCAGTCGATAACGCGCTCGAGTTGACCAAGAGTTTGCAATGGGTTGGCTTCGAAATGACAACTCTGGACCATTGGGCCCAGGAACTTGACGTGACGAGCGACAGGTGGGTCTTTATGGGCATGGAAATGTAGTCTGTGAGTCTGAGTGTGGCATGCATATGCATGATAGGTGCGCGGAAAGTCACCTTTCAGAAGCGTGACCGAGGATTGCCTTCTTTGTTTGTTTTGTTTTTCAGTCTGTCACTATTAATCTTGTCGTGATTGTTTTGCAAATCTGTTTGCCTGCCGAGCGGAACCCGATGTAATCAGCCTTACCTAATAGGAGATGTAAAAGGAACGCCAGAAATGTTGTCTTGGTCCGCTCCAAGATGCCGGTTTGTTGTCGACACAGTAGCGTGGATAGATGTACGAGCATGCTTCAGTTTCGTCCTTGTATTAGCTCGTCGAACAGAACATGTTGAGAGAGAACATTGTGTGTAGTGGACTGTAGTGACTGTAAACTTCGCAACGAGCTGGACTGTGTATCTCCCCAGTGATGAGTGGTGTGTACATCTACTGTACTACATCTTCGTACAGTTAGTTCCCCGAGTGATGTCCATGTACATATACGACGTCCGTGCATCCTCCTCCATAATGTGTACATATCTTACAAATGCCTGTCTATCATATCCAAGAGTGATGCCTACCTACACGTCTAGATGACGTCTTTATATTTTCTTCAACACTAACTCTATGTAAAGACCTGCCCACTCAAAAGATGAGAAACACGCAACATCATGACAAATCCTCCTCAAACTGTCTAACCAAAAGACCCTGGCCGTTCAAATAATCCTTCACCTGCTTCACAGTATACTCTCCCCTATGAAACATCCCCGCCCCAAGAGCAGCATCTGTAGTCGTCTTATCAAACACCTCCTGGAAATGCTCCGGACTCCCAGCACCACTCGACGCAATCACTGGAATCTTCACCGCCGCCTTCACCTGCGCCACGAGCTCCAAATCAAACCCGTTGTTCGACCCATCTCGATCAATGCAATTGAGCAGTAATTCTCCCGCACCCATCGCTTCGACCGCCTGCGCCAGCTCCACAACATCCATATCCCTCGTCTCCCTCCCGCCCTTGATCGTACAAGCGTACCAGCAGTACGGCTCCCCGTTGGGACCGGGGAACTTAGTTTCAATGATGTTGTGTCCCGTGGCATCCACCTTGGGAACGTAGACACGTTTCGGATCTACGCTCACCACCACGGCTTGATTGCCATACGCGCGGGAGATTTGCTCAATGGCCGTATTGCCAAATAATTTGCGCCCCAGGGCGTAGTACTCCTCCGCGGCGATGACAGCGTCACTTCCAATGGAGACTTTATCGGCCCCGGACTTGAAGTACATGGTTGCGATTTCGAGAGCAGAGACTTTAGTGCCGTCTGTGTCGACGGTGTCGCGGATACCACCTCCTACTGTGAGGGGGACAAATACCGTTTTCGAGGTCTGTTGGAGGACCTGGAGCATGGGGAGGTCGGCGACAGGGCAGTCGCGGAAGGAGGTGATGTTGAGGAAGGTGACTTCATCGGCACCATCTTCGTAGTATTTTTTGGCCATTTCGATGGGTTTGCCTAGGTTCCGGATGTTGCGGGCATCGTCTTTTTCACGCACGTCGTATTGGTCGCCTTTTGTGACGACGAGGTCGCCCTGGTCGTTGGTGCGGACGTCGAGGCAGGCAATGACGCGGCGGGTGAGACCATCGCGGGGGGAGCTTGACACTGGTGCGCAGATTGTGTTTGTGGTTGTACCGAGGCTTGCGGCACCGTCTCCGGTCAAGAAGGCGCGGATGGTTCGCAGGCCTGCTACGCCGGATTTTTCGGGGTGGAATTGCGTGGCGTAGATGTTGCCTTTGGCTACGGCACCGACAAAAGTCTCTGTTCCGTAGGTGCCCGTGGCGACGGTCCAGCCTTGAGACTCGAGTTCTCCCTTGATGTACGGCATTCGATAGGTGTGGACGTAGTAGTACTTGGAGTCGGGGCGGAGATCGTACATGGCTTGCGAGGCTGTGCTTGCGCTGTTCCAGCCGATATGCGGAACGGACTTGTCTGAGTCGTCGAATCGTCCCAAGCGGCCCTTGATCACACCCAGACCTGGGACGTCTGCGTCTTCAGCGGACCCTTCGAAGAGGGCCTGGAGACCGACGCATACGCCCATGAACGGCTTCCCCTCGTTGATGTGTTGCTGTATGGCGGGGAGATAGCCCGCCTTGGATAGCTGGGATAAGCAATGGCCAAAATGTCCGACGCCAGGCAGAATGAGTTTCTAAAGAAGCGGACGAAATCAACCGTTTCAGCATTTCCTTCAATCTTGCGCCAATGATGGTAGGACTAACCTCGGCCCCGGAGACGTCCTCGGGCGAGCGCACCCAGTCGACTTCATATCCGAGCTTCTCTATCGCATTCACTAGGCTACGAATGTTGCCGGCTACATAGTCGAGCAAATGAACCTTGGGCATCGTGCGCCCTGGCCGCCTCGTGAGCGGAAGCCGTCTCGTGGGCAAGAACTCGCGATCGCGGGGGAAAGGCGCCGAGTTGGGTTGATCTTCGTGGGTCAGAATTATCTGTGTTTTTCGGTGCGCAAGCCGTTAGGCGCGTTGATTTCGTCTACACTATCGACTTTACACACGGTAAAAGAATCGCTCGATAAAGATGATACAGGTGACTCAGCGACTACCGACAAAATGATATAAAAAAGGCAAATGAACAACGAGCGGGGCAGCACAGCTCAACCCCCACCACCTCATCCGGGGCTAATCGATAAGGGGACTCGTGTGGGTTGCAAACTTGCACGTAAAAGTTTCGCTTTCGTGGATAGCTGTGCTGCGGCTCCAGGTGTGCATTCTGGGGTCATGACATTGTCTGCACCTGATCAACTATGGACCCTGGATCTTCAGTGTGCTCGCGACCACGAACTCGGACCGAAGTCAAGCTTCGGACATGTGATTAGCTTTGCACTTTTCGTTGCTGTCGCAGTCTACTCGCAGCAACAAGAAGCTCATTGTTCGTGCAATGGACGAGCCATCGGGGGCGTCCACATCGGAAAACCCTGGCGCGTTACCGCTTGATCCAGCTTTAGCTGGGACTATCGAGGATGATGAAGAAGAATGGGAGTACGAGTACTCTGCAACAGAAACAGAGGTTGGCACCCACACATGCATGATACTGGGCTCAATTCGTCTTTTGCGACGCCAGCTGACGACGCAGACGCATGTAGACCTTTTATTTAACGCTGGAGCTTTCCTACCCTGATTTCAAGGAGAGATTGACTCGAGCATACCATCACAGTCGCGGCGGGTATTACAAAAATTGGCAAGATCACGAATCGTCCGCGCCGAACGTTCACACGAAGCAGACATCGAAAACGACCGGCGGAGAGGACACCAATATCAATACCAACAGCGATGACGACGACGATGGCGACGGCGAAGGCGAAGAAGGCTATGACAACAGCATCAATCCGACCCAGCAGGATGACGATGAGGATGGCACACTGCTCGACCCGGCTCTGCGACCGCTGAGCAAGGGCAAAGAGCCTGCCCACAGCGCCAATGTCACCACAACGCCAGCAGCAATCGACAAAGAGACATCAGAAAAGGGCAGCGATATTGAGCTCGATGTGCAAAAGGCGCGAGCAGTTGGCGGAAAGCAGAGGAGCACACCAACTCAAGATGTGCAAATTCTCGAACTTCACTCGGAACATCCTCTCATATCATACAGGGGGCGTCTATTTGAGGGGGACTGGGCAGAAGTAGTTGGTACAGAGGCCATTTTCGCGCCGCGCGATCCATCTAAACCGCTACCGGCTCTACGAAATCTATCTGGCGACATTGACCTCCTCGCGGCATCGTCTTCGAGGATTCTCACCAAAGAGAAAATAGCAATACCCAAGGACCCCGAGCAAGACACACTAGCACCAATCAAGAAGGAGTGGAATATACGGATTCCAGTCGGCAAAAACAAGTCGGGAGAGCGGGCCGAACAGACCAGCTTCCTCGAAAACTTGATTGCCTTGAAATTGAAGAGGGGCGACAAAGATCAAGTTACGGTGTTTGCAAGAGATGGCGCTGGCAAGGACTGGGACGACAAAAAGGCCTTGGACTTCAAACCCCGCAAAAAGAAGCTTGTCTTGGGTGACGAAGCCGCAGACTGCAGCCCGGACAAGGGCAAGGTGACTGAAAAAAGAAGAAATGTGAGATCAAGTGTGGGCGGAGATGCAGATGATTCGGAAGACGGCCTAACTGAAGCAAGGGGCATGTCGACGCCTACTCCAAGGCGTTGGGAGGATCTGACTTAATCAGCGACAACTTACAAGTTCTTGCGGAGAATCTGAGGCGGCGTTGGGTGTTGTTCACGGGGGAGATAAAAAAGGTCTACCTAAGTTACATATGGCCCATGGGCCAACCCTGGCTTGGCTGAACTTCTGAAGCGGCGGTGCCTAAGTGGAGTCTGTTTTCGCAGCTCTCAAGTTCAAGTTACATGTGTACTGTAGGTAGCTGTATCTCGAACCCATTGAACCCGATTTATACGTACAGCTATATATGTTGCTGTTGCTTGAGTCTCACACAAATAACTACAAGTAGGTAGCTGTTACCATGCTTGTCGCGTGCATGTCTATTATTGTTATGCGCGTGCGGAGTACACATATCATGTCGCGCGAGTGTGGCGCGCCCCGCCATGTGGGGTCTCTGAGCTCTCTCTCGAGTCTCGAGTCTCTCTCCCTTGCTTCAGCGTGTATTGGAGCGTTACCCCTCGCCAGCTTCACGTCAACGTGTGGCGCGCGGGTCTCCGCATCGCATTGCCTTGCGTCCGCCTCCTCATCCATGAAAGACAGACTTTCTGCTGTCCCTTCACAAGCTGTGAGTCGTGGCATGTCATTCGTATTGCTGTATCCAATCCAACGAACCAACGAACTGTCTTCGTCTCTTCACCGCCAATCACCGCCCATTGCTGCCGTCGCGCGTTTCCAATCCCCCTCGGTTCGCGAGCCTAGCGCGCTCGCTGTATGAAGACATCAACAACAACAACAGACGCGGGTTCAACGGCGCCGACCCATGACGTCGCCTCGTTTGTACATCCCCATCGTTCGCGCCCCCTCCATTTTTCTCCTCTAGTCCCAGCGGAAGCCAATTGACGGAAAGGGGGAGCTAATCTGTGCTCTTCTCTTGTTGTTCACTTATAGATCGATATGCTAGCGCCGCTGCTCGCCGCCCGACGACCTCCAAATAGTGGCATATCACATTCACAGCATTATTCGCACTCCGCCGCTCCAGATGGACGACGACTTTCTCTGCGCTGCGGATACCACGCCTACTACCTGTCAGATTTCCCATGATGCTGGCCTTGTGTCCCAATCGGTCGTGCCGTCTCTTCCCCGTGGGGACTGCAACTTTGTTTATCTGACCAACGGAACCCGATGCGGCTGTCGTCGCTTCTGGCCGCGTCAGAACGTGGGTGGCATGCTCGTTGATCAGACGGGCTGGTGCATGTGTGCCCATCACGCGTGCTACCACGATCAATGGCCTCAGGATGGCCTACAAAAGCAGTATACTGACCAGCAGACCTGGGGCGCCTTTTCTGGACAGGATGGTGAACGGAGCCGTGATGAGCACAAGCACTTGAGCCCACTCGCGGACATGCCCATGGGGTTTGTTGAATCTACTTCGCCTGCCATGGATTTCGCCGCCTTCAGCTCTGGAATACCGCTCTCTTTCGTTCATGAACTGCCTGGGCTGGCAGAGGAGACAGGCAAAGCTCACACTCACTCCCCACATCCTGAATCCATGCCTGATACACTCCCTCGGGATGGATGCAATCAGGCCCCTTTTTCCGGCGTCGGTCGACAATCTGGACCGTCAAAAGCCCGCGATGTGTCCCCTGTTCCTCCACAACAACTGATGGCATCACAGGCCACTTCCAGTACCTTCTCTGCTGAAAATAGGATATCAAGGCCGTTCGGAAGAAAAGGTCCCGCTACACTCTCCAGAACGACCTCTGCGCCGGACGTGACTATTTCACAAAAGCCTCTCCAAGAAGGCACGATCCCGCCCCGCCTCTCATTTCAGGACAACCGTCAGCGGGACGGCCCCTTTGTAGGCCCTAATGAGAATGATATCGAATCCCCTCGGCCAGAGACTGCCACTCAATTGGAGCCCCGAGCTGTCGCAGCTCATAGTGAGCAAAATACCCGCCCAACACTAGGCAGTTTATATGACACCGTAAGCGGCCACGAAACGCGTCTAGGTCAACTTGAGACCGTTTCATTTTCTGCCCACGGCTACGAGGAGTGTCTGGATAAGCACGATCATATGGACTTACGGGTGACAGATCTGGAGTCGAGGATGGACGGCGTAGAGAAGACGATGGCCCAGGGCGACCATAATTCCGACGCCAAGGACGATGACGGCGCTACAAGTGTTGCCTCCACGGTTGCAGGCAGTGCAAGCCGCCTCAACCCAGAAGATATTTTGAATCAAATCAGCAACCTGCAAGCTCGCGTCAATCACATGCAGTCCTTTCTACCTTCACCTAGTTTCTCGTGGATTGTCGAGGTCGTCTTTTTGCCGTTTCCCCTGAACAGGCTTTGGCAGAACATGGCACAATTCAAATCCGATCACGCCGTCAGCAGTGACGATTGGACGCAAATGCCGATGAACTCAAGTAGCTCCAACATGCGATCCCAATCTCCCTTTGGTGGCGACTGGACAGCCAGGAACCGGAATTTCGAGTGGCTACATCCTCGTGCTTGCGGAGATAAGAGCACGCAGGACAGGCGGCTGCGGAGTCGCGGCTTGATCCAGACGGTTTCTTTCAGTGACCCAGACGCCAAGAGTGTGCAGACCGCTATCCACAAGGCCTTCGGAGCAGAATTCCGAACCATGGGAATCACGCCTCGGCGGGAAACGTCAAATCGCTTGGTGACCAAATATCTCGCCCTACAGGAGACATGGGTCCCTCTGCGGAAAGTGCACAAGGATTCGAGACTACGGTTCTTAAGTGCGGCAGAACTGTTGACTCCAGCGTCCTGGGATGTCAATTTCTTGCACTCGGTGACCATGAAGGCGGTCCAACCACGACTGTTCATCACCCACCCTGACGCGTATATCCAGGACTATGGCGCCTACGAAGCTGGTTGGACCTGGCAGCGTATCCGCGACATGGAGGAAGTATGTGCGGACGTGACAGAATCCCAAGAAGCCAGAGAAGCAGACGCCGTGGAGCACTGCTGGCACTGGAACGAGCAGCTCGACGGAGCTCCCAAGGCCCTCACCGTCACCTATATCCGACAAAGCTGCGAGCGCAGATCAACATCCCCAGCTCCCAAGAGACAACTGCGATCGAGGAGCTGCTCCATCGCTCGAGACCCCTACCAGACCCAAATGATGAGCAGCCGCCGAACCCCAAGACCGCCTCGCATCCGTACGACTCCCTCTCCCAGTGTCTCCGCAATGCGACCAGTCCTCGCCAGCGCCAGCCACCGAGGCATCGTGTCTCGCGGACAAAGCCGCCAATCCTCACCATTCGCACGCGGTCTCTCCCAACCAGGCGTACAGAAACGCCTGCGAAGTACCCGCTCACCAAGTCACCACCGGTACACTCCCCGCTGGACCGTATCTCCCAGTCCTGTCCCACAGGGCTTCAGCAAACGCCATGTATCCCGGGGAATGACACCCCTCGCGTATGCGACACCGCATAGCAACGCGCCCTTGCAGGAACTACGACCTATACGATCCGGCAGTGCGGTGCGAAAACAAGCCGATCACCACCACCACCTAGGCGCCGCATATGCAACGGACGAGCTCTTCGACATTGAGATATACGAAAGTGGTTCCGAGATGTCCTATTCAGAAGATGGACACGCCGCTGACGAAGAGGATGACGACGACGACGACGAACAGAGTGCTCCAGCCCGTGCAGTGTGTCTTCCGCGCCTCCTAGACAAAAGGCGTCATGACTCGCATGATCGGCAGCTCCCGGAGGATGAGCCATGGCCGGGAATTGAAGACTGGCCGCATACGTGTGGGGGGGAGGCCACGGTTTCGAGGCCAGCATCTCCGGAGGATCATCATAGTGATGCGAGTAGTCAGCCGTCTGAGTATCCTACTACGGAGGGAGCTTGGCCGATGGTGTATAATGGAGAGGCGGGATTTAGTATTCATGAGGATTGAGTGCTGGTTCAGATTCAGGTTCAGGTTCAGGTGCGCGTGGCAGGAATGGCGCTTTGGAATAAAGGGCGTTGGGAAAGCGATGGAGGGTATCGTCACTAGTTGGACCGTTGGAGTGAACTGTGCTTCGCCTCTGTTCTGTCTAAGCGAGGGGTCATGGATACGGAAGTAATCTCCGTTGCGAGTGATTCACTCATCTATCTACCCATCTGGATTTTCATGACATCTTCTATCCTCTCACGTTGGTCTCTTTTTATTTTTTTATTTTATTTTTTTATCTTATTTGGGGGGGGGGGGCTCTTTTGTACTACTTTTCATTGCATTGAGGCGATTTGATTGGAATTTTTGGGCGTTGGGTGCAGCGGTCCACTCATTGTCCGCCTCGGAAGCTGCCCGATTTATATATAGGTGGCATATGACTTGTGCGGGACGGTTTTGCTATTTTCGGCTGCCCGGTACGGATGGTTGCGTCTAGTACAAAGAGATGTGCAGTGCATGCAATCTTTCGTTAGGAAACAAAAGGCGTTGGTTGGGTCAAAGCGAGTTCTTTTGTCCTGGGGGTTTGTGACCTTCGTTTTTTGCATCTTTGATAATTTAGTGCTACGAATGCGTTCAAATCGTCAAATTTTGCCTGTGACGATTTCGAGGGAGCACAGTACATATATACCTAGGTATGTATGTAGCTGGCCAGGGGGCAGAATTTTGGACGAGCTGATTACATGGTACCTACCCTGGATGTAGATCGAGTTGAAAAATGATCAAAGGAAATCGGGGTATCTATAAGCAGTGAATGGAATGACAAGAGCAACATGTATTTCAAAGTCTGTGTAGGGGTGGTGCTCCATCGCACTGCTGTCGCATTTGACTCGTTGGTGATTTATCATGAATAGTTGTTATGTAACTTGTTCCCGAAGTCGTTTTGTCTGCCAGGAGTCAGAGCTGCAAAGTGTACCACGCAACATGTTTCATATCGTGCGTGCCCCTAGGGACACGACACTTATTGAAAATCCGTCTTCTTTTGTGGTAGCTATCACTGGCTGACCGAGATGCCTCGCCGAACCTTCACCAGTTCTATCTCGTCCACCGTTATGGACCAATATAAACGAGGTATTGAGCACTGAATATGGGTTGAAAAAGGCACAGAGATGGTGAAAAGAATTCCTGTCGTTATCCCTATTGTTATCCGATAAACAATTTGTACTGTTTAAGTTTGTACAGCACGGCGTATAAAATTTATTCCATCCCGCGACCCCTAAACTCCCATAAACAAAGGGTATCGTCTAGCCCGAACTGAGAAGAACACCCCAAACCTTTCCAACGACCCAAGGAATAAAAGAAAAGCAACTTGAGAGTCAAAATTCAGAGTTCAAAACACGCTCAGATTGAATCAAAGCCAAGAATACTCCATAATACGCATGTTTGTAGGTCAAGCTCGTCCCCATCGCGAATGACTATGTACTGGTCTCATCTGTCTCGAACAGGCTAGCCATTTCCTTTGCTTCATGCGATAGTTGTGTCAGCCATCAATGAAAGCACACATTCATACTCATAATCGTATCTTTGCAGCCAAAAGAAGAGAGAGCGCTGAATTGTCCATAGCAATTGCAGAACAGAGACTCCAGTTTGTCAAACGCGTGATTTGTACGCATACTGAACAATCTATGTCATCATAGCTGACAAGATCCTGTTCCAATGTGATAGTTGAATTCGCTCAAGCATCATCAGTACCATGTTCCCTTGGGATCAAGCTTGTACAAAATCCGGCACTGCCTCCGTTGACACATTTGAGCGCGACTGAGCTGCTTGGACTTGGGTCCGCTGGGCCCCGTGACGTAATGGTATTGTCCAAACAGTCGCCATTGCCGGATGTCCGCTAGAGTATACAAGCGATCACCCCAGTAGCCCTCGAAATGAAACCATGACGTGGGCGCATCTGGGTTCTTAGCCGCAGGGACCAGACTGGGCGAATTATCGGCAGCAGCAGCGGCAGCAACAGCATCACCAGGATCCTCATCCAACCGAGTATTGTTCTCCAGCGTATAATCGTAATGGTATGCGTAATTGTTCAGCGCTGGGTCCCAGAGAGGTCCTTTATCGCTGACATCCTTGAGCATCTTGAACGGCAGCACGTACGGATGTTCTCCTGGCGTCGCATACATGGCATGAGATCCCACAGCAGAGTAAATGACGGGGCGAATGCCACGCTTCTCAACTGCCTCCCATGCATAGGCTTGGCCGCCTTCGTGCTCCGAGAAGAAAATGCCACGGGGAACTCCATACTCAAATCGTATCATGCAATGCTCCCAGTCGCCGACATGGTTGCCAAAGCGAATTCCGAGAACGGTTTGGCCGAGGTTGTACGAGTAGAAGAAGAACCAGAATGCATCGAGGACGCCGGACCCTTTGTCAACCAGGATGAGCACCGCGGGGGCTCGCGTGTACCCGTTGGCATCGGGTTTGTGACCCCGGCGCTGATTGCGCGCTTCACCAGACAAGTGCTGTTGTGCTTGATGTTGCGATTTGCGGAGCCGTGGTTCAGATATTCTGTGCAGAGAACGATCCTTGTTCACATCGAACCAAGTTGTGCGTTCACTTCTAGGCAGCTCGTCTTCGGCATCATGGCCTTGCTTCCCGTCGCCATCGTTATCGTCATCATCATCAAACGGACTAGGAATGTTGTCATGGCTGTGAAGCCAAGTCGGTCGGCTTTCCACATCATCTAAGCTGTGCAAAGTCACCAGTCCTTCATACTTATTGAGGAGATCGAGGTTGTTCAGGGTTAGTTTGTGATCGGTCGTGTTGATCACCTCGTCGTCAACAACGACATCCATGTGTTGCACGTGTTCCTTGATATCTGAAGGCCAAAACTGCTCGTCTGAATACAGATGTACCAGAGGTGCGTGTTTGACTACATAGTCGGGAACATCTTTCAAGATCCTGCGTCGCTGGGAAGCATTGCGCTTCTTGTCAGGTCGCCCAGTAGAGGCTGAGCCGGAAGTATCAGATGAGACGTCCTCCCAGGATACGGGCGCTGCAGATCGCCTGCGAAGTTCAGTCCACTCCGAGTCATCATCAGTCGAAGAGATATTGAAAAAGTGTCCAGAACGTGCAGCCGGGTCGCGTCGCAAGTGGTGGAGGCCACAAAGACTGAGCCAGCGACACAGCTGACGATCAATCCAGTAAGGACTACTGCTGACCCAAAGAATGTCGCGAGCCTGCCGAGCTGGACCGTGGCTGGTCGGGTCCAGTGCTTGGGGCACAAACCACGCGATGAAGGAAGCGACGAGAAGGAATACTAGAACAAGGAGAGTCCTCCGGAGCCAATACATGTCTGCGTCTTCAGCTGGTCTCTGAACTGATGGTGGTAGGCCTTCGTTTGAGCCCAATTCCTCCGAGTCCAAGACCCGACGTGGGACGGAAGCGTATGTGGGCAATAAATACTATGTCGGTGTGTTTACTTGTCTAGTAGTTGTGCCGTCGTTTTGTGACTTGACAAGCCGGAGAGACGGATGTCGTCGTGGCCAGTGGTCGCGCAACTCAGCTTCCAAAGCTGGACCTCGGCTCGTTCCGGATCGCTGCAGCCGGGGGAACAGGTCCAGATTTCCAGAATGCGTTTGGGAATATTGTAGTCAGACGCAGAGAAGCGAGAGTACTGAAGCGAATTGCGACCGCAAAAGAACGACACGCTGGGTCCTGCAAGCTGAACGGTCGGAAAAGTGCACGCGGGCGTCCTGGGAACGGCAGAGCTGAGAGATCTTGCGAAATAGTGCAAAGTGAGAGCCAAAACTCAAGATAGTCCAGCCAACTACGAGTGTATAACGGAGAAAATAGCAATAAGCAAACGGCAGCGCGCCTGGCGGCTGATGGGAGTATGAATATGTATGTATGTACGACAGACGTGTGGGGAGGAGATTCGCTCCGTCGGAGATTCCGGAGCAGAGGAAGGAGGTTAGGTACATGAAAGTCAGCGAAGTTGATGACTGATGAAGTCGGCACGACGGTACCCCCGCGGTCGAACTTTACCTACCTAAGTTGTTCAGTCGCGGCCCGGTAATGTGTACGGTGTACCTACCACGGCATGAGCGAGGTACGGTTTTCAAGCACCAGCCCGAAGTGCATACGCTAGTATCTCTCAAGCAGCGACTAAGTAGGCAATACACTCGAGGAAGTAACTTTACGGAGTACATACTAAGTAGGTACAATGTAGGCATGTACTTCAGTACCTTGACTTGAACGGCTTTCTCCTGCGGAAGCCACACACCAACCTACCTCCCAACGACAACGACCAATGTGGCCCAACTCCCGAGCCCAACGGCCCGAACCCGACGCCATGATTTGGCAATGGGACTGAAGAAGTCTCACTCTCTTCTCGCTAGACTGAATTGCAAGTTGCAAGACGTATCCTGCTGTTGTTGTTGTTGTTGTTGTTGTTGTGTAAAGACTTATCCTGCTATGTACTCCGTACATGTAATATATGTACCTAACGGGGTAGTCCTAGGTACATCGTGACTCACTCGTCCACTCGCTCGTGCCGCAGCGAAACTACGTCACATGCACACATCCAGATGCCCTCCTCTTTGAGCACCGGGCCAGCAGTTGCCCGGATGCATCCCCTCGCCAAGTCAGTCGTACAGAATACATACGAAGATAGTATGCTATGTATATGTATAGTGAGACTGTCCGTAACTACATGTAAATACAGAGTACAAGGCTGGCTAAATCACGATGCATTAAGCGCGCTCATCTCTCCTCTGAAAATGCCCGGCTATACCTCCCCCCAATGGCCCATTGGCCCATTTGACGCCATCACAGATCCAGTCCCCAAGGAGCCTCCAATGTCCCAATAATGTCGCGATGAGCAGCTACTCCTCCTGGCAGAGCGTTTTGTGCTCTGAGAAGCACAGCTACTATGGCGTAGGGCCACAGGGCTCGTAGGTGTGACAACTCGCAAACATCGCCGCTCTGCTGGTCGACTCCGCGTGGTAAGTGGATGATGCTGCCGCACACGGGCAATTTTGGCAGCATTCTCCTGCGGCGTCGGTGCGGTATGCTTTGTGGCGCAAATCTGTGGCGATGTTTCGGCGGAGCGGGATGTGAAGCGCGAAATGAGGAATCGGAAGACTAATTTGATATCCAAGCTCTTCTCCCACTCCTCCTTGGAGAAGTGGCCGCCAGCCACATCAGTGTCTTCCATCTGCTCGTCACCGCTCGGCTTAAGGCTGTGTGTATCGAGGGGCTGGTGATGGCTAGTCACCGTGGGCCGGAACTCAGGTACGAAGGCTTGACCCTTCTCGTTGAGTTTTGTCGTAGGCTCTCCTACACCAGCGTCGCAGGATTCTGGGATGACGGGCAGTCCGGCGTACGGAAGGTCCATGCGCTGCATCACAGAGTATGTGATAAAGACCCCTGGGTGAGGCGCAAGATGGTTGACGAGAAGGCCAAGTTCTCGAGACACCCTCGCAAGGATGCGTATTTGCCACGATGACTGATCTGACGGCGCCAAAGTTTGCTGAGCATCTCGTTGAGATGCACGAGACGTTGTGGACAGTAGCCCTTCGTAGTCTGTTGGCAGTTTCTCCCCTAGTAGAACCGACAGCATTTCGTCGTCAATACCAAAAACATCTCTGACGATACTGCGTGTCATCCTAACAACCAGACTTTCCTGATCCCCGTTCGTTGGCATGGCATCCTCATCATGCCAATTTAAATTGTCTGCTTCAGCACCAGCATCGAAAGAAGCTTTCGATCGATGCAGCGAGTCCAATGACTTTTGTCGCCGCCTTGTCTCCGGCTGTAACTCCTCTACCAAGGCTCGACTGTTTTCAAGTCGCCATGCCTCGATACGTTGTCGCTTCTCCTCTTGCTGGGGAAAGACTTCCCCTAGACTAATGGGAGTGTGATCGAAACTGTCGAGTGGTCGACGGATCTTGCGAGGGCTGTATTCTTCGAACTTGAACATCTCTTCCTGGGCATCACTCCCAATGACGGGCCGATCCAAGCGAAAAGAGCCCAACCCATCGTGGGAGGGAAAGACAGGTATCGCCTGCTGCCGGCCGAGTTGTGAAAGATCCAGATCAGGCACTGAGCGAAAGTCAGGGAGATGGCTGTCCAAGCTATCCAGCTCGGCGTCGTCGTCACCATCTTGGCCGTCGACGGCTGATAAGACTGATGATAAGGGCTGCGCAATGGAGACCTCCTCGGATCGAGCAATCGTATGCAAACTGGCCAGATCACTCAGCCGCGATCTTTCAGGGGCCTGCAGAGAATGCTCCGACTCGGTGAGATATGATGATGTGGTTGCTACGTCGGTAGGTGGGGAAAAGAGCACCCAGGTCTGTGAGCCCTCGGCCTCTCTCTCAGCAGAAGACGCTATCGGCAGAACAGCGAGGTTCCTGTCTCGTACGGGGACATGGCGAGCAACGCGCGAGGCTGTCTGTCGAGTTGGCTGCTGGAAAGCCATCGAGCCGGCGGTCTGACTCGGGTTTATCTCGCGGCAGCCGGGGAGGAGGAGCAAGTTGGTGAAAGACAGTCAAGCAGATGCTGGAAGTCTGTGGTAACGTGAGAGGAAGGAGTAGAGGAGGCAGAGGACTGTCAGTTGACCGACAATCGACCGGCGCGATTACGTCTCGTTATCTACTAATGAAGCAAGTCCAGATACAATGAGGATCTCGCTCGGGTAGACCAGGATTAAGCTACTGCGCAGAGACTGGGTAAGAACAACGTCCTCGGACAAACAAAATACGCCTCACCAGTGTCGGCGACGGCGGAAACAATGTTAGAATGATGGGAGATGAACAGGACCGTGCGAGCGAGGACCACGGAAGAATGAACAGTCTGACAAGATATCCACGCGATGCCGGATTGGCATTTGGCCCTTTTTGCATGAAGGTTGTGCAGTTGTTGCACCGCGAGATCGCATCATGCTGTGTGTGTAACTGGAGTCGGAGCGTTATCTGGCAGTGGCAAATGGCTGGGGGATATGATCCACCAGCACGGAGCAGCGGCACTGGGCAGTGAGATTGGGAGTGAGTCTAGTCTTCTTTGGGGATCGCGTGATACGCCTTCGACAGTGGATGAGTCCAAACTTCTGACTCCTGACTGCTACGGAGTCCTGAGATGGGTACCTATGTACATAATAATAAGTCTTTCCAAGTTCCCATGCGCGTGATATGTAGTCGCATGCCATCGATAAGTTAAGCCGCCTGGTTTTCCATTGCTCGCTGCCAAATATGTACGTATAGACTGGCTGGATTGGGTGCCCACCAGCAGGCAACCATTACGATGCTGCATAGTAAATGGCCTATGTATTTTCCCAGTCGTCTGCTACATAGATGACGCCATACTTTCTCCAAGACAAAGAATGAGCTCTGCATGGTCTCGCACTTCGTCTCGACTGGACTTCCACGAGCCAAGAACAAACAATAGGCTTGCTTTGGGTCACAGACTGAGACAGTATCGTCTGGCAGTCTGTATGTAGGTACCTATACATACAATGAAGCAACGAACGGCATTGAACCGATGCACCTTGAATGAAAGGAACAAGGTCATAACTCGGTAATAAGCCATGAATCTGTCGGAGCGGAAAGCGTATGACAAGTGCAGTGACCCATGGAGAATGCCTTGTGCCTTTTACCATATTCTTGCGCAGCATCTTAACTGTGTCGAGGATGTTTCGTTAGGCTCGTCTTCGCTGGTACCTAGAGTTCCCGATGGCGGCCATCAGACTACGGCTATCTGCTACGTTCTGCTTCCATGTGGGTAGAGCAACTGTAGCCATGAGATGCCGCATCAAGCAAAATGACGTATTGTCTGGGCCCTTACATTCTCCAATGTCAGGTGTCATAAGGACAGTTTGCTTGTTCTGTGATATAGATGATGAAACTTGTGGACATACAGCTGTTTGAACGAAGTGCTGCAATTTCATGAGTTGATGATGAGACCCCGTTTGCCAGCTTCACGTCATCGTACCACCCATGCTGTAACATCATGAAGAGGAACACATTCTTAGGTACGACACGCCGCACAGGATAATAGCACGAAAGAGGGCAGCTACGTATAATGCAGTAACGCGATTTGCCAATATTGACCATTCTATGAGGTCTTTATTTGACATGTGCCAATCCGACGCCATCCTTAAACCATGAGAACCAAGAAACCCATTTAAGCGGAGAAAGCATCGGGGAAACGGCGCATGTTCTCTTCCAGAGAACCGTGGTTGCTGAGGAACTGAACGTAAGCACCGTCGACCTTGACACGGCCAGCAGCCTTGCGGTCCAGGTACTCGTCGCGGCGAAGGGGGGTGAAGCCCCAGTTCTTGGAGATAATGATCTTTTGGCGACCGGGGAACTTGTACTGAGATCGGCGGAGAGCCTCCAGGGCGAGATGACGGTCTGTGAAACCATGCGGTTAAGAGATGCTCTAGGAAAGTGCGAGGCATTCAAGGTGGCAACTTACTAGAGTCACGAGTGCGAAGACTCATGATGATCTGACCAATGTTGACACGGGCAACAGTGCCGTTGGGCTTGCCCCAGGCACCACGCATACCAGTCTGCAGTCTATCGGCACCAGCGCAAGACAACATCTTGTTGATACGGACGACGTGGAAGGGGTGGGCGCGAACGCGCAAGTGGAAACCTTCCTTTCCGGAGTGCTTGACCATGTACTTGTTGGCGCAAATACGAGCGGCCTCAAGGGCCTCGGAACTCAGCTGCTCATATTCGTTGGACACCATGTGAATGCACAGAGGGAAATCGTCGACATTGGCACGCTTGCGTCCAAGATCGAAGATTCGAATCTTGGGGTCGGGGACACCACGGTTGAACCGCGACTTAGGGAACGGCTAAAAGGGAAGCGAAGTCAGTATTTTCCTTCGATGCTAATTTTCGACCACAGTTCGTATTTGACTGATTGACTCTCTTATTTTGTTTCCAAGCGTTTGATTCTGCACCGTGTGGCCGGATGTTGCTTCGCATAGGAAGGGAAATTGTTCAAAGAATAGAACAACATGGCAGCTCAAAATGGGCGCTCGGGGTCGCGGTGCATGGTCTCACCTTGTTCTTGCAGTACCGGTAGCAACGAGCGGGACGACGGGCCATCTTGTCGGATTTTCCTGGTGATCCTTAGGTTGGTGTTGTGGTAATGGCGAAATGAGGCCGTTCGAGGAGAACTGCAACCACCTTGTTCGTAAAACCCACCACTCTGATTTCAAAGCAACTTTCTCGTAAGCCTGGAGTGGTGCCTTTCGCCTAAATTTCGGCACTTTAGGGCTGCAGTGGGCCACGAACCGAGCTTGATTGGCAAACCCGTGAAGTGTGACCCACCTGCAACCAATATGGCTTGGGACTCGGGAGAATATTCAGCAGAAATTCTGCCACGCAGTAATTCTTCAATTTTTTCTTAGCACCGCCAAGAACTCGTCAAGTCGGCCAGTCGCCTCAACGTCGGAAATCATCACAATGGCCCCCGTTAAGAAGTCCAAGAAAGATGCGAACAGCATCAACTCCAAGCTCGCCTTGGTGATGAAGTCGGGAAAGGGTACGAAATATACTGTCTCGCTTTGCCGTCAAAATCGCTCGGCCGCCAGTGCGGTTTGGCCTCTCAAACCGGTCAAAGAGCACTTGATGCTACGCTGAATCTACGTAATCACTTAGAATTCGTATGTTAACACAGATCCTAGTCACTCTCGGATACCGTTCCACGTTGAAGGCACTGCGGTCTGGCAAGGCCAAGCTCATCATCATTGCCGGTAACACGCCACCTCTGCGCAAGTCAGAGCTCGAGTACTATAGCATGCTGTCCAAGGCCCCGATCCACCACTTCTCGGGTAACAACGTAAGTTAAAATATCCTCTGTGTCTGAACGTTCGAGGCGAAAACATGGTCGTGCTTTCCGCGTATCGCGACATGTTTCATTTGGTCGGTCTTCTCTCCTTCACGAGAGAGATCACCCATGCGATCTGCCCAGAGAAGAAGTCTGATCCAGACTTTGGAGGGTTCACTTATGCTTACGCAAACGTTACCACAGATTGAGCTTGGCACTGCCTGTGGCAAGCTCTTCCGCTGCTCCACCATGGCCATTCTGGACGCTGGTGACTCCGACATCCTCAGCGATCAACAGGCATAAATTGGCCAGTTAGTTTTGCATTGTATGGCGTTCCGGGGGGATAACGGGTTCTGGCATTGTTGGAATCGCAGGACAGAAGCTGTGCATACAGCGAGCACGCCCCTCTTGCACATAGATACTCTGTAGAACAACGACTAATGAGCGAAGAGAGGAAACGACCATGCTTTGTCTGTGATCTTTGCGCACTAATTCCTTTCATACATGCAATGATCTCGGGTGGCCTTAGTTAGGGTCAGACAAGCATTTGAAACCCATTCTTTCATCTGCTTCAGCTTTAAACGAAGGTTCAGCTGGTCCTCCCTCCAATGGCATTGTTGTAGCTTTTTAGGCCATGCTGCTAGTAGCAGTCACTTCAGCAGCTGGTATCAGCAGGAATGCAACTCGAATACATTCGGAATGCATAGCAACCGATGGCCATTGTACCCCGCCACCACTGTGCTCATCGTAGAAGAAACTCTAAGGGATTCGGGCCTGGACGCACTATATACGGGGAGTAATGCAAATGAGTTGTTGCGAGTCTTGTGAGTTTTGACAAAACTGAATGATCAAGACTGCGTAATGTGTTCGTACGTACCTTGCGCCGAATTTGAAGGCCGACGTGCAGGGTCACGGACTCACGGGTGAGGCATTGCTACCTAGGTTGCCGTTTTGGCGTCACAACATGAAGTCTCAAGTGTAGGTATACCATTTGCCACAACATTGTGTAACAATTATTCCCTGGTGATCCTGTGAAACCAAAGTAATGGAAACCCAATCGCAAACAGAGATCAGGGTAAGCCAGCAGAGGGTATGAAGCTTGATCCAGGCGTTCGCGTGGTGGACGTTGTTATGTAGCAGCAAATCGGCAGGCAAGCCAGTCAAGTACCTAAAGTTCTAAACACATGGGGGGGCCTATTCGCAAAGAGTACTCTCCAGACTCCGACGAGCGAAAGCAGCCAGTCAGAGTCATTTATCAGTTTAGCCCCGGCAGAACAAGTGAAAAAAAAGACCCAGACATCTGGATCTGGGACAACGTCGGAAGCGTTCACGACTGTTCAATTTTCGGCAGGCGGGACGGCCGACAAATGGGGCATCTTGTCCGCGCCATGTTTCATCAAGGATACCGAGACCAAGCGAGTTCGGAATCACTGGCAACGTGGTCGATATGGAATAGGTATGTAGGTATGTATGTATGTAGTATGAATTGAATAGTTGGTCCTGCGTCATTTTTCTGATTTCAAGACACACAACAAGATCAATGGTTTGATCCACATGACTCTTCAAGAATGTGTCGAAAGGAACGGAAATTCGACTGTTTTTCGGAATTTCCCTGGATCTGCACGCCATGTAGAGATGGATGTGTCAAGCTCATTGCGACAGACTAGTATGTTTCTGCGGGTTGAGCAAGTCATGGCCATTGCATTTCATTGGGTATTTACATACTGCCTATTCGTAGAGATTGATGAGGGTGACTGTGCCATGACTTCGTCTCAGAAGTGCGGATGTCCAAGCGCAGCGACAAAAACGGCACAAAGCACGAGGATCAACCGCCAGGTCCAGGTGCAGTACGGCTCAGTACGACGCCACACCCGCGGAGTGGGCGAACTCGTTGGTATTAGAGTGTTGTAGTACAGTTACATCGGCTCTGAGCGTGGCGGCAAGTGCCTGATGCAATGCCTTTGTCCAGCGAAGCCAACGAGCGCCACACGCCAACCTTGACTGAGTAGAGAGAGGATCAAGCATCCCTGAGGCGGCTGCAACACTTGACCCCAGTGATTCGGTCGCCTCGAGAACGACTAGCACCCTCGGCAAACACTCCTCTTGTGGCGGTGTGCTTGAGGGTTCGCCTCTTTCCTGTTCATCTATTCTTCCAGATCTCTCTCATCCTTCCATCTTCCTACGCATTCTGGTATTCCGACTTTTGCGCTCAGTTTCATTACAAACGAATATGTCGACCGCGACCATGAAGCCGCCTTCTGGCGGTGTAGGACGAGTCGCTGCTGAATCATCGCCCCCTTCACCCACTACCCCTCAGTCACGAAGTACGACTCCGAAGCCATCGATCCCCGTCTTGGGACGCACACGCACAGCATCGATCCGAAACGGCGCTCCCGTGTCTGCTCGCACCGCTGCTGTCCGGGCAGAGGCAGTTTCGGCTGTCGAGGACCTGCAGCAACGACTTCAAACGGAGGAAAAGCGGTCAGAGCAACACAAGGCACAGGCCGACGTACTGCAGTCAAAACTGGAAGAGGCCCTCAAAGATGCTGCCAAATGGGAGGAACGGCTTCACGAACATGAGGAGCAGCTGGAGGCGCTCCGCCTAGAGAAGAAGGATGCCACTCGTCAGATCAGGGAGATGGAGACGATATACGAAGCGGAGCGGAGCGCTATCCTCAAAGAAAAGGAGGAACTCGCCAACAGAGAAGAGGAAATGCAGGCGGTGATTCAACGTCTGAAAGACAGTCTGGCGCAGAGAAACAATGATGATGAGCCACGACAATCAAGATCAGGTACCACCCCCCACCCTACTCGGCATCTGCTGTCTTGGTGTTTTACGACGCCGCTAACTACGGTTTCCCTTTCTTCCACAGTGAATTCAACATCATCTCTCGATGGTGGCAGCTTCGCACCTCCGTCCTCGATACAACGAAGCGACTCTCGAAATAATTCTAAACTAATTCTGCAGAAAGACAAATTAATTGAGTCCTTGAGGCTGGAGCTTGCCGAGGCACAGATCAAGCTGATTGAGACCGAGAACCAGGGTGGTGGCAGGTTGCAAGAAGTCGAACGCCTCCTCATGGAAGCTCGCATGGCCAACGCTCGCCTTATGGAGGACAACGAGAGCTATCAATTGCTCCTTCAGGAAAAGACTCTTAAAGGGGATTTTGGCCAGAGCGACTTTAGCTACATGAGTACTGGAGCAAACCAGGATGCGCTCAACGCCCTCGAAGGCAAGACGGCGGGCTCGAGCCTGGCGGATGAGCTGTCTAGTGCGACCGAGGCAGAGGGCGGCGAAAACTATCGCCGCCTTGAGAGTGACCTCAAGTCTATGAGGGAGCAGAACAAGGCGCTCACGCTGTATATTAACAAGATTATCGAGCGTCTGCTGCAGCACCAGGACTTTGAATCCATCCTGGATCAGTCCGGAGAGGTCAAGACTGGACAAGTCAACACAAATAAGGAGCTGCCTGCGGCGCCGGGAACGGACTCTACGAACACGAATTCTTCGTTACTTCAGCGCGCCAAGACAATGGCCGTCGGCCCTTCAAAACCGAAGCCACGACCTTTGTCATTCATGCCATCGGCCGCGAACTCGGCTCACACCGATCCAGAGACCGCACCGAGCATTCCTATTGGGAACCTCGGCTGGTCTGCGAGCACACGACGGACCATGACCCGACCTCACAGCGAGCAGTACACTGGAGCGTCTAGTCTTGTCAGCCAAATGTATCGTGATGGTCCCGTCTCTCCGCCGCTCCCTTACAGGCACTCACAGTCGTTCTTCTCGCCCCCAAGCCAGACCAGCAACCCTAACGTGGCGGCCCGCTATCCCAGCGGAAGTCAAGCCTCTTCCGGCAATTTTCCCGGCATGAGGAGTGAGACCTCAAGCTTGAGCGGGGAGTCTGGAGATTTATCAACATCCACTCCGCCTTCTCAGTCGCCTCCCCGGTCACACAGCGATAAGCAAACCACGTTTTACGGCGGCAAACCCCGTCCCCTGCGACTGGTCCAGGAGAATCAGGATGTAGTCAAGGACGGTAACAACAACAAACGACAGACTTGGTATTCAGGATGGGGCTGGGGCGCTAAAAAAGACGAAGCCCAACCTGGAGGAGCTGGTGCCGCCGCCACCAACGCAGCAGCCAGCACCGCCATCACCGCAAATTCTGCTATCCCAGAGTAAGCGGACGAAGATTTTGAGCAAAACATGGAGATGAATCGTGCCAAACAACTCTGTACACGTGGCCTTTTTGTTCTTGTTTACACACACGGACGTACTAGACGAATGTCGACGCTGTTAGAACTGCGGAAACCTGCGGACCCTTCATGGCGTCATGGCGTTGTTCGTGGGATTCTTTCAGTAAGCCAGGGCGGTGGGCAGCAATGATCGGGGGAGTGACAACATGTAATATTGGGCAACACTTTTTTTTTCTTTCCTTTTTTTGTTATTCCTGGTATGAATGGGCATGAACAACATGAATTTGGCGGATGGGGAGGATGATTGTGGTATGAAAAGAAGAGAGAAAAAAAATGACCAACCATGTAGATGTTGGGGATTGGGTTCGATGACATAGCAAGAGAGACGAGGCTGCTTTTTTTTCAATATTATGTTGGTATGACTATGATTGATACATAATGCATGCATTGACATCTTCTCAGGAGTGGTTCTTTCTCAAAGGAGGGGTTGGGCAACTACTTGGTCGGGGTTGACGATACATCTTACATGACTGGGAGACATGACGAGAGAAACGGCATGCCTTGTTTTTTGCGAGATAACTGGTCATAACTGACAGGTCACATACAACTACCTACCAGACTTGTGGCTTTGTTTGTCAGTCTCTCTTAAAACGCCGAGTGCCTGCCTACTCCGCAGACAAAAGAACAACGCACACATATAGATCTGTTCTAAATATGTTGTTGTTGTTGTTGTTGTCGTCGTGTATTTTAACGCCCTTGCGTCCCAGTTTTGGGCATCTTAGGGCGTGTGGGGCTGATGCGAATGGGTGAGGAGCACCAGAGAAGTTGACGCCCCGAAAAAAGAAGGTCTCAAAAGAAGCCCTATTATATCATTTGCGTTTGCCCTCCCTGTCGCGGAGCACGTGCTCCGGCTCGAGTGCCACGTACATGTGTCTGATCTCTTGATCTAATCCGTCTCTGATACGTTATTACGGAGTAGTTTACTTCGTAGGTAGTGCCAACTTCCAAGGTGGCAAATGCCCAATCCATCAGACTTCCTGAACATTCAGAGTACGTGCGTGTGCATTGCGCTTCACAGGTAATTCGTGGGTAAGTATTCTTTTGCGCGTGCCTGCCATGCATGTCATGGAACGCTAGAGCGGCCCGATGGCAAGCCCAGGTACATAGGCGACCCCGTTGCCGGGGGTAACTACCTACGCATTGATGGCGTTGGCAAGATGAGAGATCGATGGAACGTTGGACGAGGGACGTGGACGCATAAAGTGGTCCGGGTGATGAACTCGAGAAAGTCGTTGGACAAGGCAACATGCAAATGCACTACACTGCACACGCAGATGGCCTCTGCAGACTCACCCAATCGGAGATACCACATCATGCTATGTACCTAGTGCATGATGATGACGTAGAGACGATGGGAGCGCGTGGCCGACTGGAAGGAAATCGAGACGACGATTTGTTGAAGACTGACGATGACGACGGCCCGTTAAGGCAAGTTGAGACAGAAAAAGCAAACATACTGGTGGTGCCCGTTGATGCAGCGTTTAATTATTGCACTACCAGTCGCTGTGTCGAGCTCTGACAGGCTGAAATACGATCAGCCAATTGCGTGGACGCTGCACTGGCAGGCGCTGTCTGGTTTCATCTTCGCAAGTTCAAGGGCGGCCTTGTCAGCTGTAGCCTGTCAGCCGGTCCATCTACCTACATAACGGCTGGATACAGCCACGTGGTCTGGTCTGGCCTCACTTTTGTTAACATACCTAGGTAGTTCGCCGAACCCACAGCAAGTCAGCACCATTGCATGGAATAAGGTCCATTGTATGGAATAGGTATGGAAGAAGGGAATGAGAGACAGAACAAATGTACTGTAGATTGCCCATGACGCCCACCCGTCAGAGATTAAGAAAATAAGTGAGACACAATCATCATACCTAACCAACTCACCGGTATCTCGCCCTAGAACTGGTTTCTTATCCAAGACAACGGAGGACTCCGTACTCTGTATGTAGATTCAAAAAATGGCGGAACGAGAACAGAAGAAGCGATAGGCCTGCCTGTCAGCACCGAATTAGTCTCGTACATCAATCAAGTCATGGGATCGAATGGGCACCACATCCCCGGAAATTTGGTTCCCGTGAAACTGTCGGCCGCACGGTGACATGATGCAACTTGCACGGCCCGTCGGCAAATAAAGGAGCGTCGACTCCCCCATGTAATAATACTCCGTGCCCGTGTGTGCAATAACACTCGGGTGTTCTGGAACAACATTCTGCGGGGTTTCGGTGCAGTGTACTCGCCCCACCCGATAACTCCGTACCAGTCACCTTGTTCCTCTGATTCCGACTTGATGTGGCTGTGAAGGGCGAAGAAAGGCACATATGTACCTATGTTTGTGTACCGTAGGTAGAAAGATACGGGCGTCAGGGTCATTGTATTCTGGTGGGCTGACAATTCTGGACGGGAAAGCGCCAGGCAGGATAACTACATACTCCGTACTCCGTAGTTCCGTAGTTAGTGCGAACATGGGCCGAAATGAGCGAATTTCTCCCTTTCGTTGGATTGCCTCCGCGAACACACAATGTTCGCCGACGAGCCGCGAAGTCTTACCTATTGAAGAAGGGTTATCTGCCTCAGGCTTTTGGGCTCGAAGCCCAAACTCACCGGAGACATGATGAGATGACCCGTCGTCGCGCAGCACTGCGGGCACCAAGCATGTGTGTACCTACATTATACATATGTAGTACATAGTATGTACTATGCATGCTATGTAATTGTATGTACATAGGTACCTCCAGCCCTGGGATCAGACGGCACAGTTGAACTAACGAAGTGGTGATGTGATATTGGTTAGGCAGTCAATCCCATCAACCGCCCATGTTGACTGCCACATGATGAACAAGTACATAGTAGATACATATCAATGCACATCGGAGAGGTACACTACATGTTTCTGGAATCTGTACATCTGAAAGTGACTCAAAGTATGATGAAGTGAATCAGATGCGAATCAGTGCAGTTTCTCCTGCCCAACCCAACCACGTAACCAGCTTCCAGACTTCCGGCGTTGCATTGCATTGACCTGTTTCCAACACAGAAGTCGTCTCCTCCTGTTGGTTACGTAGTGAGGTACTTACTCCATTGCAGGCCTGACCAGGGCTTGCATTTTTCTGCTCTCTCTCCTGGCCTTCTCGCCACGCTAAGCCCGATTGATATGGGTGCCACAACAGCCCAACCCAGCGCATTGTGTCATTCGCCATTCAGTCCGCTCGTTTGGCACACTCTGCACCCTGGCTGGCCGGCAGCTGCACTTCCAGTGCACTTCCAGTGTCCAATCTAGTCTCTCTCTTCGCACCCCCAAATTCCGACCTTCATCTACAGCCCAGCAACAGCAACAGCAACAGCAACACAACAGCAACACAACACAACACATCACAGCACAGCACAACACCCCAGCATACCAACACGAGAACACTGCGCCTGCACGCTTTCGCCTGTTCGTCTTTGCCTGTACATCTTCGTCTGCACGTCCTCCTCCCACGCCTTGGCTAATCCGGCTCATTTTGGGAACCTACCAGTGCTTGACGACTGCCGGCGCACCAGCTCTTCTTGCCCTCAACGACGTCGCCTCTGCCTCTGTCGGCGCTCTC
Source organism: Claviceps cyperi (assembly GCA_018360075.1). Classification (NCBI taxonomy): domain Eukaryota; kingdom Fungi; phylum Ascomycota; class Sordariomycetes; order Hypocreales; family Clavicipitaceae; genus Claviceps; species Claviceps cyperi. The sequence continues at coordinate 15,929 of SRPQ01000078.1, read as the reverse complement.
GTGGCAGCCGCGGGATCCGAGGCCTGCATAGAATCCATGACAAGTCACCCACGATGACATTGCCTTCCTTGAAACGAACTCTTACCCACCACTTGTGACCCTCCCGAAGGCCTTTTACTTGCCTCAGGACCTAATACCTACCGGTACCAACCACCTCTCACAGCAATGGACAAGCACAACGCCGTCATGGATGACATTGTCAATCGCGATGACCCGCCTAGTAACAAGACGTCCAATATCGCGAATGACAGTAATGGGCCCCAAGGCCCGTCATTAACACGGGCGAGTAACACGACAGCTGCTAGCCGCACGGCGAGACTACCGTCCACTTCGAATACTATCGCGAAATCATTGGCTGTCTCTCGAGATGGCTCACCGTCCCGACAACCCCGTCGAACATCATCTTCTACGCCACTGGCCGGCTCGCGATCGCGGAACAATAGCCAGCAAGACCCAAGGCCGCGCCAGATTCGCCGCGGAAGTCAAGAGCAAGTCGCGACTATCAAAGCCTTGTCTGCATCTACTACTCCCAACCTGCGCCCCAATGTTCGAGAAACACTGAATCAAGCACCGGCGCCGCAGAAGCCAACTTCTACCCCTGACCCAAAAGATGGGCCTCGTTGGCCGGTATCACCTCGTCTACGCTCGCCTCCCCCCCACCTAGCGAGACCTGGCGCAACAACTCCCGCAAGACTCAACGAAATGGAGACCCCGACGATCAATGTGCAGCGGCCGAGTCCGAAAGCTCAAATAGCGGAATCGACCTATTTCACAACAGAAAGCGACACTGACGATTCGCACGCTCCATCAGGAGTACCAACGCCAGGCAGGGCATTGCTAGAAACAGTGCAGGAAGTGAGCCATAACAGCTCGCCGGAGCGCCCAAGTGACCCGGCCTTCTTGGAACAGGTCAAGGACAGGCTGAGAGAACCGGAACCCCAGTCCGACGGCGCCCTGAGTGATGGTGGCCACACAATCAAGTCCAAGAGTAGCCTCTCGACACAGACAAATGGCGCGCTTCAAAACGTCATGCGGACTGACACAAGGAGAACGAGCTCTGTGCCTCCGCCACCGCTCACAACGAGGCACTCAAGCGTCATGACCACCAAACATGTCAAGAACCAGAGCATGACGGTGGAGACGGAAACCGTTGCCAGCATTCCGCAAGTAGTGCTTACGACTGGCATCAAGGACATCGGATTAGGGACTCTGCGGGCAAAACCAAGTACGGAGACAATAAAACCCAAAAGAGAGAGGAAGAAGGCCGTCAGAAAACAGCCCGTCGTCACTCCTGGAGCCGCGTCCTCGAAAGCCGACAACTTTGAGGCCAAGATTGCCAGCGCGGTAGATGAAGCAAACACTTCCGACTCGGAGGAGACATTTGTCTATGATTCAAACCCACCAGACAATACCGAAAGGTCAAATCGTCGCTTCCACTCGCGGACTCCAAGTGCCACTTCTATGGTAAGCCAGGCCGATCGCCAAAACCTTCGTTCCATCTACGGCGTCATGGAGGGCTTAAATCATGGGCCAGTGCCCAAGAAGAGCATGAAGTTTGTCAACACCTTTAGTGGCAACGCTAGTGAAGGCCTCACTCCTGGAGACGAAGATGGGAAAGGAAGTGGCCGCAGCGCTGGGGGTTCTGGCCGGGGAACTGTCAGGCATCACCATCACATTGGCAGATGGGGCAGACAGCCAGGCAATGGCCATGCCTCGCTTTTTGACAATGAGTCGCCTTTCCCGAACGCCGCCAAGTCCAAGTTTCCCCCGACAGGCAGCTCTCGCAACCCATCTGCGCCGCCAAGTCCAAGAAGCTATTTCTCGGCCCGCGGGCACCTAAATTCCAAACGATCCAATATGCAAATGTCTTCCAGTTACGACTTGGATGATACGACGGGTGCTGATGATGAGAGAACACCCCTGGTCGCCACGTTACGGGCTTCTCGTGGGCCCCGAAATAGACGAGGACCGCACAACCTACGCCAAGCGGAATCCCAAACGTACAGCAGAAGGTCTTCGTACCTAAATCGTTTTGCTGCCTGCCTGGTCCTGACCATGATGTTGCTCTTAGTCGCTACAGGAGCCATCGGATTCATGTTTGCTACTTCTCAGCCAATGACGGACATTGAAATCGTTTCCATCCGAAACGTGGTGACGAGCGAACAGGTCTTGATGTTCGACTTGACAGTCAAGGCCCACAATCCCAATATTGTGCCCGTGTCCATCGACCACGCCAACCTAGAAATCTTTGCCAAATCAGAATATGCCGGAACTGGCTCAGATTGGCGGAAACATGTAGCCGCCTCGCGGGATAAGTCTCATACCCTCGACGACCCGGCCAACGATCCCCCCAAGACGGGCCCTGGCTCCGGAGGCGATCCCGATGACGAATCGCGCCCAAACATCCTGCTCGGACGCATCGCAAATTTCGACAGCCCCCTCGCCTTTGAAGGTTCGTTGTTCCATCAGGGCACCTCGTCCTCTACCGGAGAAATGCAGCTCCCCTTTCCCGGCAATGGCACTGCAGGTGGTTCCAAGCAATGGGACCATATTTACCAAAACGAATTTGATCTCATCGTTAAGGGCGTGGTGAAATATAGTCTGCCGCTGAGTGCTCACGTTCGGAGTGCCACTGTATCGGGCAGGACGACTGTGAAGCCCAACTCTGCTAATGATCCTTCTCATGAGCCGAACGGTACTACATTGGGCATATGACGGGCTTTCTTTTCCTTGTTAAAGAAAAACAGAGAAACAAAATTATACATACTACTATACTAGCTTTATCCTGCATGGTTCTTTCGTTTTGATAAGTATCTGTTTTCTTTGCTTTGGTAGCTGTGTGTGGGTTTTTATTCATCTTTGTTCTTGGGCTTGTTTCCTTCACAGCGTACTTGCATGGCATATTAATACAAAAAGCGCCGGCGTTGGATGTTAAATACCCATGTTCAATTGCACATTTCGCGATGGCTGTTTTGCGAAGCTCCGTGAGGGTGACGGGAAAGGAAGAGGGAGGGAAGGGGGTTGGCGAGGGGTGAATTGAGCAAGAAGGTTGTCTCTCAGTCGAGCTCTTCGACTCCAAACAAGGCTGGGGAGACATTTTCGGTGTTCAGGTTCAGTCAAGTTGTTTCTAGTCTATGGATGACCCTAGTCAGTGCCACTCCGGTGGTGCAAAGCACAAATACGAGCATGCTTCTTGTAACTGCGCACGCAAGACATGAAGGTCTCTCATCTGGGACTAGGTGAAGGAGGGTACCATGTTCGTTGGTTTGGCCTGTGATTCTTTATTCAAGTTTTCCTTTCGGTTAACCACCTGCCTACCACAGAACTTCGATTGACTAGTCACCTCACAAACGGGACTATCCCCGAAGGAACAACTTTCTGCACAAGGAACGCGCGGCACAGGGGGCCACGGATGGCTGCTTCCGTTCTCGCACGGCAGCCTCTGGAAGAGAGAAGACTCTCATGATAGAGCAGAAACGGAGGACATACACCAAGCCTGACTGGGCGGGTGAAGACCAGAAAACAGGTCGAAAACGTGAGGGGTAACGGCGCAGACAGGCATTCAACCATCCCCTCCATCACGAAAAGGAATGAAGAAAGGGCTCGAGACAACTATCTGTCAATTGCTGCTGTGAAGAAGGAGGGGGATCTTGAAGAATGACTTTCTTGTTCTTGTTTGGCTGCTAAATGTTGATGGGAGGGTCGACTACACTGTGGATTGAGGCAGGGTCATACACTTTTTTCACTTTGTGAACAAGAAGAGGCCCTCTGAACACAAGATCCCCTTCCAAAGACGAGAGCAGGCATCGGCGGTCATCATATGGCATGAGCCAATGATGAATGCCAAGACTCTTGACTTCCGCGCATTCCGGTCATTGAAGAACTAGGAAGAACAATGAGAGTACCTAGTTTAAAGCGACATGATATAGCTGCCCTACCAAAATAGACTGAATTGTAAATGGTAGAAATCGCAGAGGACACGTCGCGGGAAAGAGATGGTGGAAGGGTATTTTGAATATGATGGAAAGCGCCATGTTGGTTCGCAAGAATCTTGTAACTCCGGTACTGTTTTGTAGATGTACCAGAATGTGAAGGCCCATCAAACGCCGGAACGCCGGTGCCGGAAATCTCATATGTACATGTAAATTGTGAGGCATCGCAAAATAAAGACCCCTTGGGTAGGTTGGAACGAACGAAAATGGCCCTCCGCAGATTGGAACGCCTCCGATTTTCCGTATATGTAGTAAATGTTCACGCTCTGCATGGAGTCCTTCTCTCATGCGGCCGAATAAGATGGATAGCTGGGAGAACAAGGACCCATGCGCAGTGTACGCTCTTGCTCTTGTTCATGAAAAATGTATGCCCTCCTCATTGAACGCAAACAATAAACGCAAAAAGTCATTTTCGTCACATTTCCCCGACCGCTTATCAGCAAGCTCCGTAACATCTTCCAACACCTTGCGGATCTTCTCCCGAACCAACTCCGCCACCTTTGTCTTCTTGCGCTTGCTCTTCGTCTTGGGAATCACCGCAGCGGAGCTGTTTTGCATCTCCTTGAAGAATTCCGGCAAGTCGTCGTCGTCAACGTCATTGTCCACATCCATGCCATCGAAATCAGCTGCCCCGTTGTTTGCTGTCGTTGTGCCATCGTCGTCCATGTCCACGTCTGCGGAGTCGTCGGCTACCGTCTCATCAATGGGAACACCGTTCAACGCACACCATGTTCTGTAGTTCTTCTCCAACATGATGAGCACTTCTCGCGTGCCTAGCCAACTAGCTCTCAGAGTTTTGTTCTTTCGAACGAAGCAGATTCGTAGCAGGCCATCCCACTCATCCCAGCTGACATTTGGACGGTCCTTGCCCAGTTTTGGCTCGATCCGGACGACAGACGATTCGACTTGTGGCGGCGGGCGAAAGTTGTTCTTGCCGACTTTCATAATGTGTGTGATTTTGGCCCAAAATTGGGCATTGACGGAGATTCGGGAGTACAGAGGGTCTCCGGGCCGTGCGGTGAGGCGCAGTGCGAACTCGCGCTGGAACATGAGGACGGACGTTCGGGGGGGATTGGGCATGGCGAGGAGTTTGAAGACGAGAGGACTCGAAATCTACATACCCATACAGTTAGAATATGTTGTGACAAGCTTTGACCAAGGATGGCAAGAATGGACAAGGAATCGGCGAGAGCATTGACAAGACCTGGCTTCACGTACCTGGTATGGCGTATTTGAAATACACACATCAAACTGCGGTAATTCAGTCTTGATCACGTCCCCCAGAATAACCTCTAATTTTCTCTGTTCTGGTGTGCCTTGCACACGCTTCGTCACTTCGGCCGCCATGCGAGGATCCAACTCGACGCATATGCACTTTTTGGCACGCTCCAGGATCCGCACAGTCAAGTTGCCTGTTCCGGGACCAATCTCGAGGACGGTGTCCGTGGGTTTTAGATAGGCTTTCTCGACAATGGCGTCAGAGACACCGGGGTTTTTGAGAATATGTTGGCCAAAGTTGGTGTTGAACTTGAAGACGTTGTTCTTGGAAGCCGCAGAACTACCACCACCGGGTCCATTATTTGGTCGCTCGTACGGTGTGTTGGAAGCGCCATTGCGCTTAGACGGCTTGACTTTTCCCATGACGTGCGATTTGTATTTCTTTCTTGGCACTAACAAGGGAAAAAGGGTATCTTCTTTGTGATATTGGACGGTGTATAGACTCGCGAACGAGTGGAGCGGGTTATCGATTTGGTGTTGCAAAGGAAACTTTTTTGAGGATCCGGCGAGTTATCGATAAGGTGTCGGGTTGTATACCTTTGTAAGTTGTAACTTGGCACTTACGGAGTACATAGTTACACGCAGAGAGACGTGATCCTAGGTAGCAGGCAGTGGGCAGTGGGCACGTCCCACTTATCGATTTACCCAGACTTTACAAAGCCGCCATTACATATCGATGGGCGACCAAGTGGCAGGGCAGGGACTAGACAGACTTGCGCATACACCACAATATACTCTGATTGTGTGTCTCTCTCAAGAGAGAAACTAAACTTCCTTCTGCCTGGTCTCTCACCCGTGCGAGGCGCATAGCGCGCTCGAAAAGAAACGACCACCATGGCATCGAAGCTTGATTTCCTCAACCAAAAGGCACCCGAGAACTACGTTGCTGGACTTGGACGTGGCGCGACTGGGTTCACGACAAGATCTGATCTCGGCCCTGCGCGCGATGGACCCACGGAAGATCAAATAAAAGAAGCGCTCGCGAAACGCGCCGCGCAACTAGGTCTCGGGCCCGATGGCAAGAAGAAAGACGACGACGACGACGACGACGAACGATTCCAGGACCCCGATAACGAGGTTGGCTTGTTCTCTGGAGGAATATATGACAAGGACGACGAAGAAGCCGACAAGATATGGGAATGGGTAGATGAGCGCATGGACCGGCGGAAAAAACAGCGAGAAGCTCGGGAGAAGGCGGAAGAAGAGGAATACGAGCGCAAGCACCCCAAGATCCAGAAGCAGTTTTCCGATCTAAAACGAGCCCTGGAGACGGTGACGGATGAGGAGTGGGCCAACTTGCCTGAGGTGGGAGACTTGACAGGCAAAAACCGACGAAGCAAACAAGCTCTCCGACAAAGGTTCTACGCCGTCCCGGACAGCGTTCTCGCTGCTGCGAGAGATGCGAACGAAATGAGCACCACGGTGACAGACGACGGACTGGCTTCTAGCGCCACGGACAAAGTCGATGGGACCATGACGAACTTTGCACAAATCGGAGCAGCGCGTGACAGAGTGCTGAAATCCAGGCTGGAGCAAGCATCGCGATCGAGCATTGATGCTGCCAACGGCACCTCGACGAGTATCGACCCGCAAGGATATATCACGAGTTTGAACAAGATGCAAATGAGTGAGGCGCAAGTGCAAGTGGGCGACATCAATCGAGTTCGTGAGCTTTTGCAGTCCGTCGTCAAGACGAATCCCAACAATGCGCTCGGCTGGATCGCCGCCGCGCGTCTGGAAGAGTTGGCTGGCAAGATTGTGGCGGCCCGCAAGACAATTGATCAAGGTTGCGTGCGGTGTCCAAAGAGCGAAGATGCGTGGCTGGAGAATATCCGACTGAATCACGCGTCGCAAAACGCCAAAATCATTGCGCGGAGGGCTATCGAGGCGAACAACTCGTCCGTCAGATTATGGGTCGAGGCCATGAGACTGGAGAACATCCCCAGCAACAAGAAGAGAGTTATCCGTCAGGCTCTGGACCACATACCCGAGTCAGAAGCGCTATGGAAAGAAGCCGTGAACTTGGAAGAGAATCAGGACGATGCCAAGCTGATGTTAGCAAAGGCGACCGAACTCATTCCCCTTTCCGTCGACCTGTGGCTCGCTCTGGCACGCCTGGAGACACCCGAGAATGCGCAAAAGGTCCTCAACAAAGCTCGAAAGGCTGTACCTACATCGTATGAGATCTGGATTGCCGCCGCCAGATTAATGGAGCAGCTCGGCCAGGCAAGCAAGGGCAATGTCATGACGACGGCGGTGCGCGTCCTGGCCAAGGAATCTGCCATGCCCAAGAGGGACGAATGGATTGCCGAGGCAGAAAAGTGCGAGGAAGAAGGGGCGATTATAACGTGTCAGAACATCATCCACGCCACGCTTGGCTGGGGTCTCGATGAAGATGACGACCGCAAAGATACATGGATGGAAGATGCCAGAGCGAGCGTCAACCGAGGCAAATACGACACAGCGCGGGCAATATACGCCTACGCGATCCGAGTCTTTTACAACAGCAAGACACTCCGCATGGCAGCCGCAGACTTGGAGAGAAATCACGGCACAAAGGAATCACTATGTGACGTGCTCGAACAGGCAGTCGATGCTTGCCCAACCAGCGAGGACCTCTGGATGATGCTCGCCAAAGAGAAATGGCAGGCCGGCGAAGTCGACAACGCTCGCCTGGTACTCAAGCGGGCCTTCAACAAGAACCCCAACAACGAAGACATCTGGCTAGCAGCCGTGAAGCTTGAGTCCGAAAACGACAACGCCGAACAAGCCCGCAAGCTGCTCGAGATTGCACGAGACCAAGCCCCCACCGACCGCGTCTGGATGAAGAGCATCGTCTTTGAGCGCGTACAAGGCCACATCGACAGCGCCCTCGACCTCGCTCTCCAGGCCCTGCAGCTCTTCCCCGCTGCGCCCAAACTCTGGATGCTCAAAGGCCAAATCTACGAAGACATGGGCAAACCTGCCCAAGCGCGCGAAGCATACTCCACAGGCGTCAAGGCCGTTCCCCTCTCCGTCCCCCTATGGCTTCTCTACTCACAACTAGAAGAGAAGTCAGGCCTCGTCATCAAAGCACGCTCCGTCCTGGACCGAGCCCGTCTCGCCGTCCCCAAATCTGCTCGCCTTTGGTGCGAATCCGTCCGTCTGGAACGCCGCGCTGGTAACCTCGCCCAAGCCAAATCCATCATGGCAAAAGCACAGCAAGAAATTCCCAAGAGCGGCCTTCTCTGGGTGGAGCAAATCTGGCATCTCGAGGCGCGGACGCAGCGCAAGCCGCGCAGTCTCGAAGCTATCAAAAAGGTCGATAATGATCCTCTGCTGTTCGTGGGCGTGGCGCGCATCTTCTGGGCGGACCGGAAGCTGGATAAGGCGCAGAATTGGTTTGAAAAGGGCCTAGTTCTGGATAGTGATTGCGGTGATAGCTGGGCGTGGTATTACCGCTTTTTATTGCAACATGGTACGGAGGAGAAGCGAGGGGAGGTGATTAGTAAGTGCGTGCTCAGTGAGCCGCGGCATGGAGAGGTGTGGGAGAGGGTGGCCAAGAATCCGAGGAATGCGAGGAAGGGGGTGGAGGAGATTTTGAAATTGGTGGCGGAGGAGATGGAGCAGACGTGATGAGCTGACAAGATATGTTTCTGCTAATATACCTTGCTAGACTAGCGATGAAAGGACATGTAGGGTTGTCATGAACAACGGTCGATTGATGGGCGTGCCGTTGGGCCGTCCATGTCCGAGACAGGGATGCTTGTCCAACAGCACGATTTTCGAACGTTGAATATTAACAGGTGACGTGAAGGCGCTGGTGATTGATTAACTTACACACATTGGACCACCGGAAAGAGCATTTCATATTCACGAGTTTTGGATTTATGGAACTACGTGTATCGTTCCTTCGCATTCAGTCTCTTTCCACCACCCAATCTCTGTCACGGACGAATCCTCCTAAACAAAAACACGTATATAATAAAGCAGGTGAAACAAAAGAAAGAAAGGAAAGAAAGGAAAGAAAGAGAAAGATTTTTTTACATTAGACAAGGCGTTCATCGTGACCAAAGAACGAGGGAAAAGGCCATCGTGCAAGTATGATGTGTCTACGGCCACATTTGCTTGCCCCCCTGCTGCTTGCCCCCCTGCTGTTCTCCACGACCGATCGATCCCCTGCAAAAGAGCCAAAAACCCGGACCGGTTCTCCACAACGCGCTCAATGTTCATCAACGTTGCTTCATTTGCTGCCACCGAACCAGCTCGAGATACCGCTCTTGGCCTTGGAAGCTCCATCCTCTACAGTCTTGTCGAACTTGTCCACGGCCTTGATGGCCTCAGATTTGGTGTCCTTGACGTACGCTTCCGTTTGGCTCTTAAGGATACCGGCCTTCTTGTCAGCCTCGGCCCACTGTAGACGCGCTGTTAGCAATGACCCGTGTGAAAGAAAAGGAAGCGGAACAAGCGGAAGCAAAGAGGAAAGGACATCGGGGCGGCACGCACGGCTTTGTCGATTTTAGCACCCGTCTCGGCTCCAAAGTCCTTGAGATCCTTCTCGAGGCCGGGCTTGCTTCCGGGCATGGCATTCTTGACCTTGGCGGAGGCCCTGTGGACATCACCTGCAATTGGAGTGTTAGCGCAGGCTCATGTCGTCATCGGCCGCAGGCATCGCAGTCGACAGAATCAACGACATGGCGGTTGAAAAACTAAGAGATGCTTTCTCGTTGCCAGTGTCTACTGCGAGCACCTTGCTCTCGATGCCTGTGTAAAGGCGACATACTTTCAAACTTGTTCTCGGCGGCCTTGGGGCTGCCGCCAGCGCTGTACAGGTAATACCCAATTCCACCTGCGGCGCCGAGGCCGAGGACAAGAGGCATGCGTGACTTAGACATTGTACAGTGAAAAGGAGTATGAATGATATGGGGAGATGAACGGCGGCTTCTTCTTATTTCGCAAGGAAGATAGACGAGAAATACGCTTCGATGTGTAGAGGTACGGAGGAGAGTGAGTGGTCAAGCACCAAGGGAGCTCCTCCAAGTACTGAGGCTTGCTATTGCAGAGACCGCGGACAGCAGTCGCAACGCTGATTCGCTGCGGGACACTTTATGACGTGTTGGTCGAAATGCCCAAAGGAGACATTTCGTCATCACAGCCGGCCAAACGGTACCTCAAGGCTCATGCTGGAATGAAACTTGGCAAATGCACTACAATTGTACTTGCAGCTTGAAGTTGGACGGCTCCTTCCCTAACGTTCCCCACCGAAGCTAAAAACGTGGAAATATGTAAGAGTCGCCGGATGCATCTACATCGTGCTTGTCGCTGCATATACACGACTGATGCACCCGCATACCGTATAGTATTGGCTTACTTGTTCAATCCGTTGCTATTATTCTTACTTTACTCACTCCTTGGATCTCTGATGGTCAAAGATCGTGCCTAGGTACTTACTCTGCTGCGCCCTGGGTTCCCGCCGCTGATATTCCGCACTGCGGGTTACATACCGAATTCGCAACGGGCGTGGCTCGCCACCAGCTAACATCACCAGAGTCGTTGTTACTGACGCCCGCTGAAGACCGCTTCTGGCCACATCCCTCGTGTCGATTGTATATACTGCAGTGAAGCGCACTTTTGATTCCGCATCCCCGCGAAGCGTATCATGCTTGAGTTAAGGGCCTGGCTATGGTGAAAGTTCGGAGCTCTCGCCGGGTTGCAGGCCTCAAACCTAACGACTACGATCATGAAATTGGCCTCGTGAACGACGAGGGAGTCGGAAATATCCCGGACAGTGCGACCCAGTCCGCTGCAGATACTCGGTGTGCCTTTACAGCATCGCCTTTGGTCTCTTCTGCGGAGGAAAGTGAGCAAAGCCAACGTCAGGCTTCCGGCAGCTCAGACCCCCAAGAGAATACAAACCCTTGCCATGGCCAGGACGATGCGGCCCGTACAGCTCTGTCTCGGCAAGAGACCTGCCTGGCATCCCAGGATCCTCTCCCTCATCCTGCGATGCAGCCATCCATCGAAGTGCAAGGTAAGCCTGACGCTGCGTTGACTCTGGCACGACGTATGTGCCTGTATGTCTTGTTTTACACCGCACATCCGGACCATCAACTCACAGAGTACATGTAGCTGCCACTCCTGACGTGTTTCATGATGAAATGCAACATGTCATGCCGAAACGCTCTCAAGAGCTTCGTGAAACCGCTGTCGATGTTATGTACGAGAATGAGAGAGGCTGTTTTATGTGTGGCGCTGCACTGTTCTCTTCCAAAGCCCTCGGCGGATTAGACCCCTCTGCTTGGAGTGAGTTGAAGCTCGCACTATCGAACCGGAAACCTTTTACTCGGCCGACATGTGCTGACTACCGCGAACAGCCAATGCCTTTCACAAACCATCTCCGACTACTATTCGCACCGCTGTTGTTCCAGACCCGTCTTGGGAGTGGGTTTGGCCGGAGTGGCGTGTCAACCACCAGGATGACGTTGATGAAGGAGGCTGGGAATACTCTTTTGCATTTGCCAAAGCCTTCTCGTGGCACACAGCCCAGTGGTGGAATTCGTTCGTGCGCAGAAGAGCCTGGATCCGAAAGAGGGCAAAGAGGCAAAATCCGGAAACGGACTCTAGCGGAAACGTACTCAACTCGAATTACTTCGATGTACGACCGGCCTCGTCACGTTCCAAACATCGGCGGTCGACTGGTAGTCTTGTTAGCAGCCGCGATCTCAGCAGGTCAAGCATAACCAAATCATTCATTAAAGAAGTTCAAGAAGAGAAAGCAGAGTTGGAGATTGAAGACATTGAAACATTACTGTCCGTACTGCGTACATCAAGGATCGATCGCGAAAAGAGAGAGGCCGTCGACAACTACCTTGAGCACGCAATAGACCTGAGTGCTCTCCAGGATGAGATGCATGAGATCATGGCCATTCTTGTGTTTCAGGCATCACGGAAGCAGCTGTTGGCTCATCTCATGCGACAGTTCGATCAAGTCGTGCGCAGATTGGCGGAGGATGGCAAAGGCAATGACAGGAAACTTTTGAAGCGGAAAGAGGCGCTAGAGGCTGCAGTCCAACACGCGGATGAAGAGGTTAGCCGATTGGCCTACTGGAGTGACATCAAGAAGATGGCCGAAAGTGGTCATCTCAGGCTATCACATAATGAGGAACAGAACTGGCTCGACACACGTCCTGGGCTCGATGGAAGCGGTCCAACTGCGCCGAACCGTGGAAAATTGCCTTGATCGAAATGAGGAGATGCTGACCATCGACTGTTTCCATGTTCTTGTTCGTCTTGTTTTCTTCCCGTTCCTCATTTTGATCTTTTTTATCTGGCAGCCGGAGCACTCACTCCTTGTGGACCGTACATTCCAAGCACGGCATAGACCTCATGATTGTATAATTGTTTGCTCGACGTCTCTCGCCAGGCAAATATTGGGGACACTCATCTCCCTCGTGGGTCTAGAGCAGTTTTCTCCGACGCAGAGAAGAAAGATGCAAAATAAAGAGGAAAACTGGATTTGACAAGGAAGCAGAGTCAATTTTAGATACCGAATATTAAGGGCCATTCATAATACGGAGTAAGTGAGGGCCTATGGCAGAAATGCATCCAATTTCCCAGAAGTTGGTGATGCTCCACGTGACTCTGTGGGTCCTCGCGCTGAAAGTGTTTTCGCAAACCCTCCATCGTGAACCTGATTATATTGACATGCACTTACTTCTCATAATGCGACACGACACATGACCAATGTCCTTGGGCATCAGGTCAGTATGGCGGCACGGTTTCCGGAGCATCGCAATATCCAGGCCGCAACTTGCTTGGCCACGTAGCCTGCGTTCTATACCGTTCACGTCGTCGTTGTCGACTAGCCACAGCCACAGCTCCAGTAACAACCTCGAAACCCTTCCGAAGCTTCACGATGTGCGAGACCATGTCGTCGTGGAAACAAAACCGTCTAAGCGCATGCAGTATATGACCGTGCGCGCGCGGAAACAAAGCAAGCGCCAGACCAGCCGTTTCGTTCGGACGTTCCGAGAGACCTCCCTCAAAACCCAGAAACCCGAAGAAGAGAAAGTCGAGTCGGCCTACGTACCGGTCGCTCGCCAGTATCCAAAGTTGGAGGCGGCATCATCATCAAGACAAGTGGAGATCGATCGATGCGCTCACGTGCAAGCAGCATTCGACAAGATCTGGAAGAAATACGGCCGAGAAGCCCCAACGTGGGAGCAGACAATGGGCGTCTTGAAGCGCATGAACACGAAGCACTCCGGGCCTGAAATGGCTGCTATACGAGTTTCTTTACCCCCGGAAACGTCAACGGTCGTAGGAAGCAAACGAGTCGAATTTCTGGATTCCACAACCGGTACGACTGCAAAGTTGCGCATCGTGGCCAACCGCCTCAATCCCTCGTCACTGCTGCTGCAAGGCGAGAGCGCCGTCGTCGCCTCGGCTGCGGAGGAGTTCAGCAAGAAATACCCCGGAGCTCGGATATTCAAGCTCGGTCACGTATCTACACTGGATCTCGAGTCGACACAGCTATGGCCCCCAGTCGAATACGCTGTGGACCATTCTACGGACGCCCTTGCGGAGAGAGTGTCGTCGCCGTCGCCGTCGCCGCATTCCAAGGAGGATGACTTTTTGCTACATGAGGAAAGCCGGACATACTGGATCGACGAACCGTACGAAAAGACGCCAAAGCCGAGTGTTTGGACCAAGGAGTCGTTTGAGACGTACGTGAAGGCGCTCGTGCGTGGCAAGCTGCGCCCACACCTGGCCATGAAATACTATCGAGAGAAGAGGCCGAACGGCCGTCTCATCGACACGGAAGGCATTCGAGTCCGCATGATCATGGATGCCTTTGAAGATCCATCGGCGCGCGAATGCATCACGCTGCCCGTCTTTAAGCTAGCCCTGGGCTTCATGTTCATGAGAGGCGGCCACCGAGCCTCAGGCGATCACCTCTTCGCCCTTGCCGAAGAAAGTCACCTGCCTATGGACACGGAGGTCTTCAACATCATTCTCGAAGGCTACGCGGCCAAGCGAGACGTAGTATTTTTCCACCAGACCATCCAAAGGATGGAGATGCGCTGTTTTGCTCCCAACGCGCGCACGTGGCTTATCTTTCTGGGCCTCGTCCAGCGAGACGACGTGCGCCGCCAAATCATCTCGACCATGTACGAGCTCGGCCTCTTCAGTGGTGCTGCCACTCAGCGGGGCATCGCCCGGGTCATGGCCAGCGACGACGCCTATGCAGCATTTCGAGCCGGAAAGACCCTCGAGCAGTTCCTCGCAGACCAGACCAGGCGCTACGGACAGGGCTGGTTCACAACGGGGGCCAAGAACGCCATCATCAAGGAATTCATGCGCTTCGATGGAAGGTTGGGCGCTGCCACCCGCTCGGCTGCCTTCCTGGCGCTTGTTGAGCGCCCATCGGACGACGGACAGCCCTTTAATATCAGCACCCCGTATACTCTCCTAGAGGGCTGCATCGAAAATGGAGACTGGCGGACAGCGCTCTGGACCCTGACCTTCATGCAGACCCACGCCTGCGAAACCACCGACCGCATCTACAGCCTTCTTTTCTCCCTGGCCTTCCTCACTCGCGCATCGAGCTCGCTTGGTACCCTCATCTTTTACGCAATCCTCGAGCGGAAGCTCCGCCAGCCGGCCCGGCAGCCTGCTCAGGATGTTCTCCTCCGCAAGCTCCCCCACATATACCCTGTCAAGGTCTTTTCCGCGAGCATGGCAGAATTGCTGCGGGAGAACAAAGTCAGTAGCGAGAAGCAGGTCGTTGCGGGTGTGGAATGGGCCATCTTGAAGCGTCTGGATGAGTATGAGCCTATGGAGAGTCTGGTGGGTGCGCTGACGTTTTCGTGGCGGGGGGTGGACTTGCCTTCCTTGAGGAGAGCGTATTATTTGAGACAGAAGAAAATGCAGGAGGAGCAGTCTGCCGATGCTGATGGTGCTCAAGATACTGATCAAGACTCTCATCAAAAGACTGATCAAGATACTGATCAAAAAACTACTCAAAGGGCTGATCAAAGGGCTGATCAAAATCTTGATCAAACGCTTGACCAAAAGGCTGAAAACGACACTGTCTTGCAAAACGTCAGGGCACAAAACATAGCCATCACATTCCGCGACAAACGTGGCCAGCGTCCGCCCTTAACTGTGCGTCTCGACACCGCCTTCGACCCGGACACCATGCTACGCTCAGGATCTTTGGCTGTTGAGGCATCTTCCTCCATGTTCGCCTCTGCCTTTGCCATTCCCAATCATAATTCTACGGCCTCGACCCCAAAGGCCTCTACCGATCGCTCCTACTACCGCTCCCGCTGCCGCTCCGCCTATCGCTCCCCTCGCCCCCCCAAAACCTGGCCAGGCATCGATCTCAAAGACGTACTCGAACTACAGTGACCTTTATCTATTAGCGCCCCATCGCGGCGCTTTTTCAAACGCGTTTGCATGTGCGATTCGCACGGGATTTTATACCCACGTGCTATAAATACTGCACGATATTCTTTACTTGTATATGCATACTTGCATACGCACGCAGGGAGGTTGGGAGGTTGGGAGGGAGAGAGATGAATATATATATATATATATATTATTATTATACACTAGCTAGGCTGACTTGAGCTGGCCCAGTTCTAGAACCTCTACATGATGACTCATAGGGGAAAA
>SRPQ01000779.1:0-10028 GCA_018360075.1 Claviceps cyperi | reverse complement strand
CGCCGGAGACGAGCCGCACATCGCCGAAGGGGAGGGCGGTCGCGTTCTTGGAACACCTGAACGAGGGCACCGCACTGGCCCAGGCCGCGATCGATTGGGCCCAGCAGACTCAGCAGGATTCGGCGGTTTTTTTTTTTTCCAATTATTGAACAAGAGTAGTTATTTGATTAAATGTAGGCACTTCCGTGATGTCCGTGCAGGGTTCCTTCGCATAACGACTAACGTTACCTACCACTGCGGGGGTCTTGACCACTTTACTCCGCCTTCGCAGCTGGACTGTAGCCTGTAACTAGAGTGTAGAGGTAGGTACATACATATGTACAGTGGTACCTGGTAGGGCCTGCGTCACGGCCCCACGGGCGCTGAGGCCAATCTGCTCGTCGGCCATCAAGGATCATGATTTTGAGCCTGGTATCCCACTCGAATCAGCGTTTGCTGTAAATCAAGCTAGGACAATCATCATGGAGCTTTCGGGGCCGCGATGCTGATCTGCATCGGAGTTTGCAGGATGTCCATTTGGAGTTGTTGATTGATCCTTCTCTCGATCCTTCTCTTCGTCCTTGGCCTGTCTCAGCTCAGGTTCATGCGCGATGAGAGTGCTGCCTCGCAATATTGATTGATCCAGCACCATGCGCATACACTATGCTTACCAAGCAAGGCACCCCAATAGCTCGCTAGCGACATTTCCTGATTGGCTCTGCTCTCGGCAGTCCAGGTCAACTGATATTATTGATTCCCACCACAGCTGAAGTTCTAGGACACATCGTGCCCGCCATTCTCAAACTTCATCTGCCGTACTGTAGCACCAGTGACCGACTGACCCGTTTCAGGCAGGCAGCTTGGCAGCCGTGGAGCCCGAGCTTTTCGGATGCATTCGTGTGCCTCGAATTGCTCACCAAACCGCAGTTATGTGTAATTCAGTGGTATGTAATGATTCGAGGGATTCTTCGGTTACTACAGATAGCACCTGCCAAATAAAGACCTGGAGGATCAAATGCACCTCGCGCCCTTTGCCTTGGTGTTCTTGTTTGGAAAAGACCGGTGACTCCTTGGGTCACAGGTTGCGGCCACGATGCACATCTTTGCTCTGCTTCGTGCCTTAGTATTTTGTTTGCTCTTGCCTGATTTTGCTCCGCTATAAATAACAACTCGTGGCCACTTGATGCGACTTCTACTTATCATCCACGATTTGTGGCAAGGTATTACCTCTGCGCTGCCCGTCCAATTTTTCCTGACGGCTAGAACCGCCCGATCTGATAGAAAGTCAAGAAATGGCGGCCCTTATTCGATGCTCAGCTGTTCTCGCTGTCCTCATCCGTGTCGTTGTTGCCGGCTCAAAGAGCTGTCCTGCCGACGTTCCACTCTCATGCCACAATGAGACAATCGTAGAGAATACGTGCTGCTTCATCCCCTCCGGACAACTACTCCAGACTCAGTTCTGGGACAGCCATCCGGCCACGGGCCCATCGGGTACGAATACATTATGAAAAAGTCTCAAGACGAGGCGAACTTACACCATGTGATGCTAATCTCATCCGTCTTGTCGCAGATTCCTGGACCATTCACGGCTTGTGGCCCGATAATTGCGATGGCTCATACCCTGCTCAATGCGACACATCCAGGGCGTATACCAACATTGAAGACATTCTCTCATCAGCAGGCGCCTCGGAAACGCTTGACTACATGAAGACTTTCTGGAAAGATTACAATGGCGATGACGAGACGTTCTGGCAACATGAATGGGGCAAACACGGCACGTGCATAAGTTCCCTAGACCCCGAGTGCTACAGTGACTACGAGTCTAAAGAGGAGGCAGTCGATTTCTTCCAGACCACGGTTGCACTGTTCAAGGAGCTGCCTACGTACAAGTGGCTTGCAGACGCCGGCATTACCCCATCCGCAAATAAGTATTACAGTCTGAGTAAGATTCAGAGTGTACTATCCAAGCAGCATGGCGCCAAAGTCACGCTGAGTTGCAGGGGCAAGGCCTTTACCGAGGTTTGGTACCACTTCAATGTTCGCGGATCTCTTCAGACGGGCGCTTTCGTGCCGTCCGAGCCAGATGGGATGAAGGGGAAATGTCCATCACAGGTTCTTTACAAGCCCAAAACTCGTGGCATTCGAAAGGAGTCTGGATATTTTATGACATAGTGGATTCGGATCTGAAACTGAAGACGGAATTTTGTTCTGACATTTGTTGTGAGGAACGCATAACCACCCGTTCCGCCCAAAAGGTCAAGTGACCAAGTTGCACGTCTGCAGCTTGATCGAGGTTATATAGTGCATTGTCACAGCAGCACAGACGGCACTGTACAGACCGTGACAGATTTCATGTCGAAGAATTCGCGCAGGAGAGTTGATTGCTTCACGAGCATCCTGATAGTCACTGGTAGAAAGAGTCCGTATATTAGGCAATACCCAATTTCGGCGATCGGTCATAAAGAAACAACGGTAACAAGATAGGTGGATGCCTGTGAATGTGTATGTGCATGAGGCACATTTTCATCATAAGACATGGACTGCGGCATGAGAGCAAAAATGTCGCAGGGTATATAGGGGTGTTGAGCAATTTGGGGGGCATAATGGTGGTGTATATTTGACTGAAGAGCTAGGTTACCCAAGAAGTGGGAAAGTGAAAATATGTGCACGTTCGGCTGGTACGGCCGTCACGTGATGCGGCTCCAGGCACAGCATGGCTTAATTCTCAATAAGGGGTAAACAAAACACATCAGAGTGGCCAGACGGCTTCGCCCATTCTTTTGTGAAACAAAAAAGATGACACCTCCGGTACAGGGAATCGAACCCTGGGCTGCTCGGTGAGAGCGAGCGATGTTAGCCACTACACCATACCGGATATACAATAACCACGATTACTGCACCTTCATTGTAATCTATAATGTCAAGTACAAAGATTGCGACCCACTCACTGCTTTGCTTCGCTGTGCCGGCCGGGTCTTGGCCTTCCGCCATCGAACTCTCTCACTTTCACAAAGCGGTAAACCGTAATACCCGAACGATCGACCCGGCAAAATTAATCTGGGCATACGCCATGAAACGGAAGCCGCCCGAGGAACTCACGGAAGGAGACCTCTACTTGCGACGATGGCAAACCTCGGACGTAGTCGCACTCGAAACAGCTGCAAGAAGTTCCATCACCGAGCTATCACAATGGATGCCCTGGGCATCCAAGGGCTACGGCTTGGCAGATGCGCAACAATTCCTCGCGTTCACAAATAAATCATGGAAATCTGGAGACGAATACGACTATGCCATCATCATTGATGGCCAACCCATGGGTTCGTTCGGGCTGATAACGCAGCTCAGCAAGAAAAAAGATACTCTCGAAATTGGATACTGGCTTGCCACGCATGTGACTGGACGCGGATGGGCAACGCGAGCCTCGGCGATGCTGATAAACGTTGCGCGTGAGCTGGGCGCCAAATGTGTTCAAATAAGGCACGCGAAGCTCAATGTTCGAAGCTCGAAGGTGCCGTTGCGGCTGGGCTTCCATTTGGTCAGCACACATGTTATGGAACAAGAGGAAAGGGAGATGCAAGAGAAGGAACACTCGGTACTCTGGGAGCTGCATCTCCTGCCATGATTGGAAGCACAATGACGAAATAAACAGGTCGCAGCACACAATCGCATTAAGTTGATCGTGTGGAAGGTCGTTGGGCTATATCATATTACCACTGATGGTTAGTATGGTGTTTCCATGACTTAAAACTCCAGAAACTCGTACCATTTTTCTCGCCGCGAATAAAAGAGACTAGGAAATTCCAGCGACGCCATTGATATCGATAATACTCGACTCCCCCCCTCCCCCCCCGATAAAGCAAAAGAACTAGCCTCTGGTGACAGATTGGTTAGGTAGCAACAGCTCTCAAATAGCATACGATTCGCTCGCGGAGCGACTCCGATTATATTTAAATTCACAGTCGGGGTAAACTTCTATGTTGGCACCTGTCGATCTGAGTTGACCCAGACCGTAGTACATGGACATCGTCGTACATTTGGGAGGCAAGCTGAACGTTCTTGATTAAGGAACTCTCGTCTCTATTTTTTGGGCTTGCCTGAGTCTTCTACGAAGAGACTGAAATGAGACATCTTGATCTGTCATGCTAGCTCTAGTCTCAAGTCTCCATCGACATTTGTCAAGGTCACTCCCGACAGTCTCCGTTGAGGCTTAGTCGTATGACTCAGGTTTTCCAGACAAGACATGATAGTTGTAAGGGCACACAGATGCATCTTCATCTTCCTGTTGCTCCTGCTGTTTTCAATTGCCGGACACCATCATATCAATGGTTACAGCTCCAGTCACCAGTTGTGAGCCATCTTGCAGTCAGGGTGCTAGCAATACCACATCCAATTTCCCAAACTACTACGCAAATATACTCCATCGCCTGCCTCACACCCCATCCGGGCTTATTGCCAATCATGACTGTGACGCGATTACTGGCTGATGGGTTAAAGGTCAACTATAGAAAAACAAGGGACGCCACGATTTCGTGACAATTCACCCACGTGTTTCCCATGCAGGCATTCTCTTCCGTGCAGTTGAAAGGCCAACCACAACCTCTACGATTTTTCTTCCCCGAATCATCTAAGCTTTTCAGGGCTACACGTGTTGAAGAAATCACGGGCCGTGACGGTTTTGGTCGCGTGCATGAATCGACTTCTTCAGGCCATTGGACATGAGCTCGATTGACGCATTCTGGCTCACCAACTTGAGCCTAGGTATTACTCTTTAGCCTTGTGATTCTACACGAGAAAGGTCAACTTTTTAACTATAGACATCTCATCGCCACACCTATTCAAGTTCAAACAAGATGCAGTACATTCTGCGTAGTCGTACAGGACTCACCACACAAGTTATACTACCCTGTAAAGTAACAGCACGACAAGTTCGTGAACCCGAATATTTGACCTCCTTCTCCGCAGAGCACCGTGGCAGCAATCACGGAATCAAGTAGTGATGAGCCTGACAAGCTGAAGCTGGGCGTCGCGCCACTGCCTGCTAAATTTACGAGGCGCTCTGCAATTCAACAAACTCAGTTCATTCATTCCATTCAGGTCATATTTCCCCCGACTTGTATTCCGTTATACCCGCCGCATTATGCTGTCCTCTGCGTGTGCCGTTTGCACTACCCGCCGCGCCAAGAGTTGACTGGACCTGTACCGAGTCACCAATCATGCCTGCCCACTAATGCATTTGGACATCCAACGTCTTCCCCCCATCTAAGCACCTGGACCTATTTGTAGGGTGCTCTGCTGATCTCCCACGCCAGCATTGCAGAAATGATGTACACACTCATCTGTCGGCTTCATTTCAGTGTCATCTTGACACGATCCGAGACAAATGGCAGCGGCGTCGTAGGTGTAATTCCGACCTTTTGCTCCATATTACCACGTACCAAAATGTCTGGTTCAGAGCCTGTGACTCATGACGATTGAATTGCCTCATAGAACGATCATGTTGCTTCTCGGGGTCTGATTTTCGCTACACCACATTTTCAAGCCATGATTCAAACCTCGTATCGAATCAGTCCTGGTGCATGGGGAACCCACCCACGAACCACAGGGTCTCATCAGCAGCCACTCGGCGATGCGTCCCTTGGCATCAGAAAATAGACGACAGACGGTAGATGCAAGAAGGCAGCAAAGGTCCCCACAAGACCTCAACTGCACACGAAGACGATGATCAACGGCAAAGACTCAAAAGACAGCAGTCCTCCCTGGACTACTACAAGACCTGACAACCAGAACGAAGAATCAAACTCCCATAACCTGACTACCTAAAACTCAGCAAGCGGGTGAACAGTCTTAAATGGCCAAAGCCTCTTGTGTGATGCCGGACAATCCCGCCAAGGGTGAATGCACGTCTGGTTGGCCCAGCACGGGGCCTGGTGGTGGCACACAGGACTCTGGTGTTGCACAAAAGAATGGGCGCAGCCGTCTGGCCACTCTGATGTGCTTTGTTTTACCCCTATATACCCTGCGATATCTGGTTACTGTGAGGACCGGTCCTCAGCCACGTCACAGGACAGCCAAACACGTCACGTGACCGCGCGCAGCCTATGTACGTGGGCTCAACACCTGCGGCACTTCTACTCTTTCCTTCTTCTCCTTAGTTTATTCTTCCAGTTAATAGAGCTTCACTCGTCCGCCTCTGTGCCCGCTGTAATCAGTCGTGACAGTTACCATCTAGAACCTTCTGGCTCACCGGGTCACATGCCAACCATCGTCTGACAACCAAGATGCAACCCGACTAAACAGCATCTTCCTGCAAATCTGATTCGATGCCATGTCAAGATGCCGTCACAGTTGAAACTTGAACAAAACAAAGGAACGTTCTGTTGATCATATGTGCTCCATGATGTGATTGAGAGGGTGTGCAGCAACGACAACGAAAACGAAAGGGACCTTGTCCTAGGCGGCAAATCGTTTTGCCACCAGGGACGAACTTGTCTGAGAATACATACCGTTCTACCAACGGGCTACAGTCAAGTCTATAAAAGCAGCCGGTGTCTCTGTTAAATCCCAGAATGAACTCGACTCTAGAAGACACCATCTAGTTCCATTCCAGTTATTTCAAACTCCTTGAAAATTCACCAATCCAAATCCTAAAACCTCCGGGCTCCAGTCAAGATGCTCGGCCACGCCAAAGCCCTCCTCCTCAGCCTCGGCCTCACCACCGCCGTCTCAGCCCTTGGCAACGCCATCGTCTACAATAACTGCAACTTCCCCGTGACAGTCTGGTCCGTCGGCAGCGACGTCTCCCCCTCCCAGACCCTCCAGCATGGCGGATCTTACTCGGAGGTCTTCACGCGTGATCCCAAGACGGGCGGCCGCGCCATCAAGATTACCCGAGGAGAGTTCGGCCTCTTCAATAACGAGCCACAGACCGTCTTTGCGTATACTCTCAACGACCAGACGATTTGGTATGACCTGAGCAGCGTATTCGGAAATGCCTTTGCGGGATCCAAGATGGTCGTGATGAGCGTTGACAAGGCGTGCCCCGCGATTGTCTGGCCCAACGGGGAGCCCATTGTGGGGAGCCAGGTCAAGAACTGCGGAGTGGGAGCAGATGTGAAGCTTTCGCTGTGTGCCAACTAAATTGAGTTAATACTGCATCGGGCCTTTTTCCCCTGCGGTTGTGTCTCCGAGTTGGGCATTGAAGATTTTACGGTCGAGGACGTTGGGCGAGTCGGCTGCCTTGCCATGCACGGCACAGTCGAGTCACAAAACACAATTTATGGGATGCTCGCTATTTTGGGGTGCAGGGTGTATGCTTGGCGTACAGATTGGGAGGAGCTGGGACGTCCAATGGCAATAATTGAAAGTGTCAAGTACCTACTCTGTCTGTGTTGGAAAAAACAGGGTAAGCAAAATAAAGATTCAATGCATGCATGCGCAACCAAAGTAAATTCTCGTGTCTGTTCTTGTTCATGTCTAAACTAGGAAGTGAGGCAAGAGGGGATAAAGGGGGGAGAAGCCCTTTATCGTACAATGTTGCGACGGCTGCAGCCAATGAGCGTGTGTGTGGGTCCACACGTGTACCTCATTGGTCCATCCGGTCATGTGACGATGTTGCCTTGGTCAGCGATTCCGACAGTCTGAGAAATACATTTGTGCTGCTTCACGATGGCAATGCTGTTCATCGCACCTGTGAGTCTGTGATAGTAGGAGGGCCAACGGCAAGATGACGCGGCAATGGCAGACGGCGCTATGTATCCTGCGCTGCCCGCTCGTCCATGGGGGATCAGTGGGATGGGATTGTGTCATTGTGCTGTGGGCGCCGGTTGGGTACCCGGCCCAGTGGATTGGCCTGGGGATTTTAGGGGCGGCAGGGCGGTCCCTACCTACAGCCCCACCAAGTGAATAACGCGAAACGCCAAATTGGACCCATTTTGGATCACCACACCTATTTATTTCACTTTTTCGCAATCTGGCCATTTAAAATGTCAAAAATGTGTAATTGAGCAGGGTCTATAGAATAATGAATGCTTAATCTATTGACTACCTCAATACTTCGTGTACCATTCCTTGGAGTCTATCAAAGCCTGAAGACGGCGAGACATGCTGTCGATAAGCTCGTTGACAAGCTCTATTTCCAATCCATCCCAAACATTTGTCGCAATTTTTTTCAAGGTGATCCAATGCGTCCTGGGACTTCTTCATATGCACCATGTTCGGATCACGTTTGAAAATTTGCTGCTTGAGGCATGGCTAGAGGTTCTCGATAGGATTCAGGTCGGGGCTGTATGGAGGCCATACCAGAGGAGTCACCCCTAGCTCCTCGAGGCATTCTTTCACGATTTTGGCAGTGTGAATCGGCGCATTATCATGCATGAAGATAGTGTCACTATTGTACATTACCTAGGTACCGTACCTACAGTGGCCCCAAGTGAATAACGCGAAAACACCTCCACTTTTCGTCGCGACGCGTCAATTTAGCTTCATCTAAAAACCAGCCCATCATCTTTGAGCAGCCATGTCTACGCCACCACGCCCTTTGAAGCCATTCAAAAAACATACGACGCCATGCACTAGGAATCGCGTCTATTCTGCCTTGAAGTCATACATGAAGATAGTGTCACTATCGAGCATGGTTGGAAGGTATTCTTCAAGGTGATCACGGTAAACCGCGCTTGTGACGCCGCCTTTCTTTGAGTCGGGGTCCCCCGGGAGGACAACGAGAGGACCCTGATCGCCGTAGCGAATTCCACCCCATAACACAAGGCTATGTCCATTTTTTTTTACTCGAGCTTCTACGTAATCGCACTCGATTGCTTTCGAGCCTAGAATGAGTACAATCCCTTGGTTAGAATCCGAGTTATCGTAAATACAAGTTCAAGGTGAAGTTCTGACCTGCAGGGCGCCAAACACACGCCTGGATCTGTCCATCGCCGCGCGCAACAGCGCATTTATCTGTCTTCAGTACGCGACGAAACCACGCAAGCGGCTTGTCACGATACTTGAGCGCAAATTGGAGTCTTAGTTGGGCATGTTCTTCAGTTAAAAATGGGCGCTGTGCGGCTTTGCGATGCATGACTCCCTCTTTCTTGAGGTGTCGTGCGATTGTGTCCGTAGAAACATGAGGAGCGCATGTTTCCATAAGGGTAGTTGTAGTGAAGGGTTTTTGGTTTACAAAACTCGACATGATGCACTCAGTTGCGTATCCCTGACATGCGAATTGGTTTTGTCGGAATCGCTGACCAAGGCATCAGTGTCACATGATCGGATGCACCGATGCGGTACATGCGTGATGTACTCACGCACGCTCATTGGCTGCAGCCGTCACAATATTGTAGGATAAAGGGCTTCCCCGCTTTATCCCCTCTTGCCTCACTTCCTAGTTTAGATAGATGATGAACAAGAACAGACCCGACGAGAATTTACTTTGGTTACGAATGCGTGCATTGATCTTCAATTGCTTACCCTGTTTATTCCAACAGATTTAAATAAATATGTAGAAGTGAAGTTATTACGTGTGACGGTCAAGAATTAGGCCCCATGTGGCGCTGTGCAGTGTGAGGGTTTTTGCCAAGGGAGGGCCGTGTATCTCGCCTCGGCTCCCGGCCGCAGTGTCCTGGTGGCAAGCACAACAACATCTCGAGAGGCCCAAAAGGCGTGGGGGGTATGTGTCGGGCCGCCCGGGATGGCTACTACGTAACACAAGGTTTACGCGATGCCGTCCGTATTCTGCGGTCGTTCGGTGATTGGTTCGCTTCCACTGCGTTGTGATATGATCTTGATGAGGCATTGATAATTAGTTAGTTATACATAATCAGGATTTGTGAATCGTTTTTCGAGCGACAGCGTCCGCTGCTGGCGGGTGGTGGCTACGCGTCAGCAAGATAGCCGCGATCGCATAGTAAAATTGGGTGGCAAAAGGATTTGCACGCCCCCACCCTAAACCATCTCACAGCATTTCGTAGACGTGCGCGCAACTCTCTCCTTTACACAATTTTCTCGGCAACGGTGCACGGACCACGTCCGCCCACTTCTGTTATGATTTGGCTGTA
>SRPQ01000778.1:0-10039 GCA_018360075.1 Claviceps cyperi | reverse complement strand
TTTTTTACTTTCTCTCCTTTGTGTGCCACGGGCGTGAAGAAGCTTTTGCACATGATGATGTGAGATATTGTCGAGAATTAGGATAGGATAGGATAGGATAGGGCTGTGAATGTGTATATAATAGGTGTTGGCCGTACGGTCTTCATCGATTTTGTTTCCTTCTTTTCTCCTTTGTTCTATAGACACAGCTTGAAACAAGATCATCAACAAGATATCTTCTTGCCTCATCTACTACTTACTACTTACACTTCTCTCGCAAAGAACCACACACAAGTTATACAGCGACGACCACCTTGAATCAAACACCACCATACAGACACCACTACCCAAGATCAACAAAACCCCCCAACTACAAGACCAATGGCTTTCTCTGTCAACACTGAGCTCGTCAATGCCTCTCGCTCCGGCTACAATATCGTCAAGGGTGCTCCTGGCACCCAGCCGCCACCCAGCAACCCTCCTACTACTCGCTAAGGAACCCACTCTCATCTCCATGCACTCAAGACCAACATTCACCACGTGGAGACCCTGCGGACGCTTTCCTCTTTAGCAGGAGCATGACTCTGGATGGGCACTGTGGACTACAAATGGGGGCACTGGAATGACTTGACGCGAATTATGAAGCATTTTCCTTTTCGTGTATTTGTTGAGCTGGAACTACTAGACGAAGGGGAGCTGTACCAACACGGATGATGCTCACGCATCCCTTTCATCAAGCATGCCTCTGGCGGATAGAATGGCGTTTCTTCGTTTTGCATCTTTTGTTCTTCGCGGTTACATGATGAGACAAAGAGGAGGACGACACGACGGAATGACAAGAACCAGAAAATGGAAAAAGCACGAAAAAAAAAGGGGAGGGGAGAGAGGGAACCTGTAGGACTTGTGAACAATTGTATTGTATCAGAATAGACTGAACGTCGAGTCGTCGGAGTGGAGTGGTATGGGGGTATATAGAGTTTGAGTTGCATTTACACCTGTACATAAAATAAAAAACTTGACCTTGCGCCATCATTTCCCCACGCAGAACCTACACCGTTGGTTAGTATCTGATTGCATAGTGCTTTAAAGATTGCACAATGGGCAATGACAACACATTGTCCAGAAGAAGAGAAGGTGAGTGAAAAGCAAGAAGGGAAAAAGAAACGTACTTCTCAAAAACCACACCAAGCACATCTTCTACGTCTCCCCCCTCTCCTCGCCCCGTAATTCGTGCCAGACAATTCGCCGCATAACGCAGATGCTCGGCCGCCACCACAATATCGGCATCATCACCGGTCACATCTGCATCTGGACTGGCTCCAAGCTGCGCCTCGGTCATGAAATCCTCTAGATAAACGCGGCATTTGGCCAATATCTGGCGTTGTCGTTCCGTCACGCCCAGCAAATCCTGCATGGAAGGCGGCATATCCGTCATGTCAGCAAACGCCGTAGTCAGCGCCTCCATCACGGTCTGTAGGCCGTTGTCTTTCAAGACCATGGCGGCTGTCGGGTCCACATCGTCCTTGCACGACATGGTGATGAGGCTGGTCGCAAGTTGAGGATGTACATTGTGCACAAAGCGTCGAAACTGGTCGAGAAGCGCGGAGAACGTATCCGGGTCTACCGCATCGCGCTTGTTGACCACCAGGATGGCGCGTTGAGCCCTGGCAGCGAGATCGAGAGTCTCCTGGTCAAAATGAATGCAGTACGCCCCATCACCCCCAGCGTCATGACTGCTGCTCCTCTCCACCGAGGCCAACACCACGACAAAATCTGACTCCAGGGCCCTCTTCCTCGCTCTCCGGATCCCTTCCTCCTCCACAGCACCGACGTCTTGGCCGCTGGTGCGGAACCCGGCCGTATCGGCAAAGGAGCACAAGTAGCCCCGGATGTCGAGACTCGCCTCGACAATATCTCTCGTTGTGCCCGCCTCCCCAGACACAATGGACGCCTCCCGCCCAACAATCATGTTCATCAAAGAACTCTTGCCCACATTCGGCGGCCCAACCAGCGCAATACGGATCCCGTTCCGCAGTAATTCGCTCCTCTGTCCGCCCATCTCGTGGAGATGCATTCTGTCCAGAATCAGCCTGACCTGTCTCGCCACATTCCCCAGTAGCTCTGACTGCGACTCGTCAAAGTGCTGGTCTTCCGAAAAGTCAATCAAGGCCTCCAGCTCGCCTCGTGCTTGTAGTAGCTTCTCTCTCCAGTCATCATAGGTTCGTCCCAAGGCGCCCGAGTTCCCCCGCACCGCGGCCCGGCGCTGCTGCTCCGTCTCGGCGTCGAGCGTGTCGCTGAGGGATTCGATCTGCGCTAGATCCAGACGGTCGTTCATGAAGGCGCGCTTGGTAAACTCGCCTGGCTCGGCGTAGCGCGTCGGTGATGTGGTTGGGCATTGTGCTATGGCGGATAGAACGGCCTTGACGGTGGCTGGCCCGCCGTGCACGTGCAGCTCGAGGACATCCTCGCCGGTAACTGTTCTAGGGTTGGGGAAGTAGAGAATGAGGGACTCTGAGTCGAGCATGTCGGGCACGGGACTGCATGGTGGAGATTTTGGATGGAAAAGCGTGCGCACCGTGGCGCGTCTCGGTTTGGGGGGCTGCGTGTCTGGGCATAGAGCGTGGTAAATCTATGCTGACCGTCAGCGTAGTGGGCTTTGTGGTGGTTTTGCGCGACTAAAGCTGTATATATATATGTGTACCTGGAGACACGAGGGGCCAGAGATTCGAATCACCGCGATGCCCGCGCGGCCCTGGCCCGTGGACAGAGCATAGATGGTATCTCCAATGGCGGGGAAGCTTGGTGATGGCACACGACCATGTGCGCATGGGATGGCGAGACTAAAGGATCGGGCGTAGTGAAGGCGCAGCGCTCTGCACGACTGCTCGCGCCAGGCTTTCTCGCACCATGATGCAGACGCGCGGCGCAAAGAAGATAGCCGGAACCGTATGCCTCTGTTGAGAAGGCTGCGTGAGAGCATCGGCGTTCGCAGGGAATAAGGGTGATCGTGCAATCGAAGAAATGAGGTTGGCTTTCCGAGGCGTCTGAGCTACCCCGTGGTGGTGTGGCGAAAACGGCAGGCGGTGAGGCGGCGTATCCATGGCCTCCACTTCCCACCCATATACCGACGACGAAGCTTGGGGTTGCCTGGCTGGCTGCATCTAACGCCCATCGTCATTCCGAGCTCGCTCCCGCTTCCCGCCCAGTCGGCCTCTCACATCTCGAAGCTCGACATCCCTCGTTGACATCCCTCGCTCTCTGTCTCCCATTACAACAGCAAGCAGTCGAGTTCCTCACAGCTCACCATGTTCAGAAACAACTACGACAACGATTCCGTCACATTGTACGCGCCAGCCCGCCCTGTCCCAGTTCCATCCAATATCCCACGGAGCGTCAAGCTTCAGGCTTCAATCCCACGAATCTACACCCATCTCTTGCCAAGCCAGGCAATTGCATGCTAATCCTGTAAAATCAGCTCGCCGCAAGGCAGAATCTTTCAAATCGAGTACGCCGCCGAAGCAGTCAAGCAAGGATCCGTGGTCGTCGGCATCGTCAGCAAAACGCACGCCGTCCTCTGTGCCGTCAAGGCAAGTTTTGTCCCGTTTCTTCCCATCTATTATCCATCTCCTCTTCTCTTACGCCATCTATTTCCCTCCCTTCTCCTTCACACCACACCCATAACTAACTGTCGTTCGTGCCATTAGAGAAACGCCGAAGAATTATCATCCTACCAAAAGAAGCTCTTCTCCATCGATGAACATGCCGGCATCGCCATCGCAGGCCTCACCTCGGACGCTCGCGTTCTCTGCAACTTCATGAAGCAGCAATGCCTGGGCCACCGCCTAACGTACGGCCGCGCCATCCCCGTCCGCCGCCTCGTCGACATGATTGCCTCAAAGGCCCAGACCAATACCCAAGTGTACGGAAAACGACCGTACGGCGTCGGCTTGCTGGTTGCGGGCGTGGACGAGACGGGTCCCCACCTCTTCGAGTTCCAGCCCTCGGGCATGATTGAGGAGATGAACGCGTTTGCTATTGGGGCGCGAAGTCAGATGGCCAGGACGTATCTTGAGCGTAATGTGGATGCTTTTGCGGACTGTTCGAGGGAGGAGCTGGTGAAGCATGGGCTCAAGGCCCTGCGGGAGAGTCTGGTGCAGGATAAGGAACTTACTGTGGAGAATACGTCGGTGAGTCTGGTGGGTTTGCAGCGCGAGGGGGAGAAGAGCATTGAGTCGTTCAAGCTGTATGATGAGTTTGAGGTCAAGCAGTGGATTGATAGTGTGGGTGACGGGTCGGGAGGGGATGAGGGCGAAGGTGAGAGCATGGACATTGATAGCTAGATGGCATTGACGCAGCGCAGCGGAGATGCCGGGGACAATGAAATCAAGACGACACACGGGCTACTACATGTTCGATTTCAAGCGTAACGCGTTGTTGGAAGCCTTTTATTACAGTCGCGACACTATACAACATAGGGTGCCCTTGCAATGCTGGCTCAGTCTCTTTGCTCGGAGCATCCGCACAAACAAAGGAACATGAACGACATTGTCCTTTCTAATTGTGATTCGTGCATCATGTCTATATGCGTGCCATGTAGGATTCAGCAGAGTCCTGCATATCCTCACGTGAAGGAGAGATTTCGTTTCACATACAATCAGTCTCAGTAGCCATCGCCATGTCCTATTCCTCCTTGGTCCGCAGCAGCCCCCTCTGTCGACGCCCTTTATTGCTTTCCCCACTCGAGCTTGAACGTAGCCTCAGAGACCTTGTAGTCCCGCAAAGCTCTCACAGCGCCCTCCGCGTCCCCCGCCGATACTACGATAGTCTCATTGCCCGGTTGAACAAAGCCTTGCGCCGCGGCCATGTTTATCCACTGCAGAATGCCATCCCAATATCCCTCAACATTGAGCAAGCAGATGCCCTTGGTGTGAATGCCCAGCTGGTTCCAGGTAATCACTTCAAACACCTCCTCCATGGTGCCGTAGCCGCCGCTCAAGCCAATGAAACCGCTTCCAGGTCCTCCCGAGATGACCTCCTCCGCCATCATCTTCTTGCGGGTGTGCATGTCCTTGACCACCGTGGTCCGGCCATAGATCGTCTCGGTGGGCACGACATGGTTGTTGTCCTTGACCGTCTGATAGGTTCCATCTCGCTCATACCGCACGAGAGCTTCCGGGATGATGCCATGCACGGATTCGGGGCCGTTGATGGAGCAGACCGTTTTGGCGACCTCGCCCATGAGGCCGACAGTGCCGCCGCCATATACTATATGCGTTTGTAGTATGAGTTGTGAGATGCTACCAGAGATGGAACAAAAAGAGGTCAGCACTTACCTAGGTCGATGTTGTTTTCGGCCATGACCCTGCCTAGTTGTCGAGCGGCTTCCATGTGCGCGGGGCTTGCTCCGCCGCTGGAGCCACAGAATACGCATATTTTGGCTCGAGGGGTATTGGCACTTGTGTTTATTCCATTGACGGGACCTTGGGGGCCCGCGATGGGTGTGTTGGATGACATTTTGATCAAGCTAGGAAGTTGGCTCGTGATAATCTGACCGCGCACAATGTAGACAGATTGGCAAAATCTCCGTGACAATAGCGTCTTATCTACTTGCTTCTTTCTTTTGTCAAGAAATGGGGTTATGGCCAAGAGTTCGAGATCGCAAACACCTAGTCGATGTGAGAGAAGAGTGCGTGACAAGAGCTTCATGTAAAGTGTACGGGGAACTCGGGAGGAATCCACGGCTTGAACGAGACATCCAATGATATCGCACAAAAGAATGGGCAAACTCCCTTAGCTAACAGTGCGATAGGTCTTTTAGCTACACAGAGCTACCCCGCGGGTAATGCCTTCGCCGTTTAAACTGCTACAATCGAGGCGTGTGTTATAGGCGGACATGTGAGGGGATTTGAACGTGAGACTGCCTCGCAAGTGGAAGTTTCAGGTTGTGGCTGTTTGCCTTCACCTCCCGGGCTCATAACTAACTATCGCACAAAAGAATGGGCGCAGCCGTGTAATCACTCGAATATGCGGTATATACCCTGATATACCCTGCGACAAATGAGTTGAGATAGGTACCTACATCATCATGCATGTATGTATGTAGCCCATGTATTAGGTACCTTAGTTGGAACCCCGAAGCTGATGAGGGGTCATGTGGCTCATCCTGAAGGCTGACACACCATTGGGAACGCCATGCCATCGTGCTGAAGTTGGTCATTCATCGTGATGGACAAGTCGCACGCTTTTGTTTTGCTTCAAGGAGGTGGTCACAATCGACGAGGCCAGCGAGCCGTCAATCATGTAGGCGCATATCTCCCTTCCCGTCCACATTAACGACAAAGGCTGCCGCTGTCGCATCAGTCTCGAGCGACTTGAAGTCAGGTAGACTGCTAGCTGGTCTGGCAATTAGACTGGAGAACGCGTCATTGCAATACCTCTTGTGCCTGCATTGACAGCCTTGTCGGAACAAAACGTGGCCCAACGGTGCAGCAACGACATGTATCAGGCATCAAACATCATCACTTCGTATGATGACCAGTTTGCCCGGGTATGACCCGTGTGTTTGTGTGTTGTATCTCTCATAGATCTCTCGTGACGAAGAGCAGACGCGTGACGTATTTGGTGCTGGCCGGCATGATCTGTATGTCCGGCCGATACAGATCTACTTGAGGACACTCAGTTCGCCTGAACGATTCTCGTTGACGATGCTGCATTGAGAGGTTGCCAATCTCGCGGGATAAGCTTCGGTAGATATGAACAGTGGTAGTCGAGTTGAAAGAAGACACGATTGCAAATACAGTATTGAACACAAGGCCGACAGCAGCATATAGGTTTCCCCCAGTCGCACTTGCCTAATAATGCCTACCTACCTATTTGATCATCTGCTCTGTACATCTATAGGTATCTCCCGAAACCTGACGTCGTGCTCGTTATTGACCCCCAACTGGCCTTATTATGTAGCGGAAATAGCGCTGGTGTAAGGGGTGCGTTTGCCTGTAGTACCACCCGGATAGAGGGGCGGGGACCACCGTAGGAACACGGAATCTACATCCACGCATCCGTTCAAGCAAACAAATCGACAGCATTCACAACAGCATCGACAGTGCGCCGTCATCGACTACACCTGCAACGAGTCGAACAGCCAACTCCCCTCTTCCCGATGGGCGACAAAATGCCCAGGGCTGATCCGGTTATCCGCCGGCCAGCGGGCGCGGCGCCACTACCTGAGCAGCAGCAGCAGCAAGGCAGTGTACGTACGATGCAATATACCCTCCATATCCCCTTGAGCAACAAGCAGGAAGAAACGCGCATCTAATCTGGGCAGTTTTGACAGAAGTTGAACTTCCGAAAGTTGCTGATCGGCGGCGCCATCTACGTCGGTTTGAATCTGGGCCTCACGTACTTCCTGAGCAAAGACCAGCGAGGCGTCCAGACAACTGATCCCACTACTGGCAAGCCCATTACTGTGGCCTCCAACTTGGGCGAAATTCCTGCCTTTGAGTTACGACCGAGGAAGCTAGATGAGGGTGCACAATACCATCAGATCCCTCTCAAGATTGCGCCAATCTGGCCTCAAGACAGTCATGTGGACATTATCGTCACCATCTCTCCATCGTTCAACCCGGTTCCTATCCCAGAAACTCCGTCTGAATATCTTGTTCTCCATGAGAAGGACTTCAATATGGGAAATAGCTCAGAGAAGCGCGCCATAGACACGAAATTTACGGTTCCCAAGGCCGTTCAGAACAATGGAACACTCTGGGGTCATTTCTACGTGGGTCTCACCGGGAGCATCTTGGACCCTCACGACTCTAGCTATCAAACGGGCAAGGCTTTTCACTTCGCGTACCCGTTGACCCAGTACCTACCCAAGAAGAAGGTGGCAAAGACGAGGAATCTTCTGGATGCGCGGGCTGGGACGGAGGAGACTCAGGCAGAGGAGGAGGAGGTTCCATCTGGTCCTATCATCAACAGCCACTATCACCCCAATGCGAGCTTCTCCTTTGTCCCCGCCATGGGTGTCAAAGATTTCAGTCAGATTCACCCAGCAGTCAAGCACTACCTTCGTCTCGAGGCCACTGGTGCCCGAGATGGCAGTGGGCAAAATGGCTGGTACTGTGAGTTGAACAAGAATCACGCGACTCTTCTCCATATTACCCTAGTACGCAAAGCTGACCATTTCCAGATCCCCTCTTGTTCATCAACAAGTTCTGGCAGCTCAACCGTCACATGATTGTACTCAACGAGACGGTTACAGAACTGCCGCTGCACATTGACCTTACCAACATGGCCATGTGGAAGTTCAGCACTATTGCCTCCATCGACATGAACTCCAAGGAAAACGCTCGCAAGGCCGCACTTGGCCAGTCTTTACCGACCGGTGGCGATGGTTCCGAAATTGAAATGGTCAAGGAGGTTCTGATTGACACGAACCCCATCTTGCTCGGCATCACCATATTCGTCACGATTGCCCATCTCATCCTGGAAACTCTGGCTTTCGGATCCGATATCGCCCATTATCGCAAGAAGAAGGATAATGTCGGCATCTCTGTCCGCTCCATTCTGGCCAATGTCTTCATGCAGACCATCATCTTCCTGTATCTGCTCGACAATTCTCAGAACACGAGCTGGATCATCCTGGGTTCCCAGGTCGTGGGCATCGTGATTGAGTTTTGGAAGGTCACAACCGTGGTGGACGTGCGTCTACGTCCCTCGCCGCCAGGATCAACTTTCCCATACACAATTGTCTTTGAAGACAAGCACAAGCTTACCGAGACAGAGGAGAAGACCAAGGAGTACGACGAGATTGCCTTCAAGTACATGTACATTGTGGCGGTGCCTCTCTTGATCGCCTATGGCGTCTACTCGCTGGTCTACGAGAACCATAAGTCCTGGTACTCATTCATCATCACCACCCTCGTTGGATCGGTGTATGCTTATGGTTTCCTCATGATGGTGCCATCCCTATACATCAACTACCGTCTGAAGAGCGTGGCGCACATGCCGGCCAAGGCCATGATGTACAAGTTCCTCAACACCTTCATCGACGACTTATTCGCTTTCACCATCAAGATGCCCTTCCTACACCGACTCGCCACACTTCGTGATGACGTCATATTTTTCGTGTACTTGTATCAACGCTGGGCGTACAGGACGGACTTTACCCGCGTCAACGAGTTTGGCCAGGGTGGTGATGACGAGAAGGAGCCGTCGTCGAAGAAGACAGTCGATGCGATTGAGGACAAGCATGCTGATGCCAAGCCCGAGGCCAAGGCAACTGGCGCTGAAACCGGCAAGCAAGCAGCTAAGAGAAGGTAGTAGGTGCGATAGGGCAGAGCAGGGCAGAGCAGGGCAGAGCAGGGCAGAGCAGGGCAGAGCAGGGCAGAGCAGGGCAGAGCAGGGCAGAGCAGGGCAGGGCAGGGCAGGGCAGGGAAGGGAAGGGGAGGGGGTTTAGATGGAACATAATAGAGAGCGTGGCGTAGGCGAGCAGTCTTGGTCTGACTCTTGCGGCCATGCTTGCAGACGAGAGCCTTGGCAGATGCAGCTGGCTTCTGCTTGTAATAATTATGACCCCCAGTCATCAGTGGATCTTTCTCATTGCAAGTGTCGTTGACTGCCGGCATCACAGCATGGTGTCCATCACATCTAGCCTACAGACGGCCGTCGACTGTCGGCCCAGCCGAATCCTCACCATGGAGGGTCAAACTTGCACCGTTAGAGCGGTACCGACGGCCTCTCATTACCCGAAAGTCAAGATTATCGGATGGAGTTGGGAAATGGCGGCACATTGTGCTCAAAAACTCAGTAGACTGAGCTTGTCATGCTGACATGTTGCTTTGCCATGGTCTGTAAATGAGCATGGGAATAAAAAGCTTGCTGTGTTTTCTTTATACACGAGGTTGTTTACAGTTTATGTACATAGTGAGTCGTAAGTAATTTCGAACACTTTTGTACCAATAGGGGAGTTGCTGACGCATACAATGGCCTCAGATGAATAACGCGAAAACACCTCCACTTTTCGTCGCGACTCGTCAATTTAGCTTCATCGAAAAACCAGCCC